>JACCGJ010012327.1:0-127944 GCA_013407085.1 Atriophallophorus winterbourni
AAGCAACCTGCTAAACTCTCACATATTCCAGTTATCAGTCCTTTCGAATTTATAGAAATAAACCATGGTGATTTCTGCGAAAAAATTCCGCTGTTGGTGGGTGTTTCAATGAACACCTCCGAAAGAAACGGGATACTCGTTCGACTTGATCAACTAGCACGCTGTTGTTCAAGTTCAAGTTGAAGTTCATGTTGCACAGGGCTAAAGGTGGTTAAAAGCAAATAACGCGCCCAGATTTCCCTCCATCGTATGCGGTTGACCATCCAGCACTTCGAAATTGCGTATACAGTTCGTACATTTCACACGTTCTTATTACCGGATATCTGGAAAGTAAGGTAGGGGTTCTCTTCACAAGCCCTGTGAGAGGTCCTCTGTTCAGTAAACAATGCAATAATATGCGTGAACAATGTATGATTTATGAAATCACTGGACTTGTCGAGGCAAAGTGGAGCACAGTCATAAACTGCATGTGGGCTAAGATGCTGTCAGGTTGCTGTGGTGATTGTTCGATTAACGATCAATAATACTCAATCATTCATCATCATTCATTCAACAATAATCAATAATACTGTTATTCAAGTTCTGATTGTCATTCATTCATTCTGGTTGTTATTCAATACATACTGTGATTTGAGTGAGCGTCGTTTGTTCTCACTTACATTCTCGGGCTGATTATTCAATTCAATACAATACAATTCATTACATTTGGTGTCTCGAGCAGGATCGAGCAGGATCGAGCAGGATACAATTCATTACAGTTGCCCAGGCCTAGACAGATATGGAATAAAAAATTATGCAACACTTTTGGTTGTTTTTAAGTTTTTCATTAGAAAATGTTCAGAAATATGGTAGGCCATTTAGCGTCTTATTCTTTTTCAAAGCTCAACACATTTGGGAGGTTTACTATACGATCTAGGAGCTTGTTCCAGAAATTGACTACACGGTTGCTGAAAAAGTGCTCACGTGCCAGAAACCTGGGCCAACTCTTAAGATGTTTCATAGAATTACCCCTTGTGGCTGCTTAAGCGGTAGGTTTAAGGATTTCCGTAATATTACCTGCAAGACCCTTTAGAATCTTGAAGGCTTCTATTGAGTCGCCTCGCAGCCGCTGTCTGTTTAGTGAGAAGAGATCGAGATCCTTGAGTCTTGCCTCATAGGTTTTACCTGTCTCACCCTTAACCATTCTAGTCGCAAGGCGCTGGACCCTTTGGAGACATGCGATATCTTTTTTAAGTACGATGCCCAAGATTGAACAGGCCACGCGACTACTATGTATAAGGGATTGAAGATAGAAGGTTTTCAGCATGACAACGCTGAGCGCAGTCTGAACAATTCTCTGCGAGCCTTGCTTGCAGCTTCGGCACATTGAGTGGCCAACTTTAAATCTCATGTTACAGTAAAACCGAGATCCTTCACTTTCTGAGAAGCAGCTATTCTGATAGTCTATTCGCCGACTTCCAGTTGTGTTGTCGCCTAATCAGTCGTCAGAACGCAGCTGTTCTCCAAGTTTAGTGGCAAGTCCCATGATATTTTTCACTCGATTACATTTTCTAAATCAGAGATAAGCGTATCCCTACTGTCGGTTCCTAGGATCTTAACATCATCAGCAAACAGGAAGCAACGTGTACTCAAGCAGGCTGCCAGTCGTTTACAAAAATAAGAAAAAATAGTGTAACAAGCAACGAGCCTTGAGGCACTCCACTCAGTATCACTGATTTCTCCGAGCACTCCCCTGCCATTCTAACATAGTGAGATTAGTCAAGAAGCTGTCTGACCATCGATGTAGTTCATTTTTGACGCCACACATACTTACAATGTGCAGAAGGTACCTATGGTTCACTGAGTTATAGGCCTTTTGAAAACCAAATTAGCATAATTCGAATACTCTCCCTTCATCGAGCCGTAATGTCACTTCATCAATAAAGCTTAGAAGATTGGTTATGCAGGACCTTCCTTTCCCGAATCCGTGCTGGACATCGGATAGTAAGGAATGTTTACATATCTGGTGCTAAGTGTTTTTTTCCAAGCACTTGCAAAGAATGCTAGTCTGGCTTACTGACCTATAGTTGTGTACATCCGAAATGGGACCCTTTTGTTTATGGCAACTACAGCCGCTCGTTTTCAAAAATCCGGTAGTATACCCTGGAGTAAGGTGGCTGCAAAATATTGCGGATTGCAATGAAACTATATTTGCAAGCAGGCGAAGAATAGCCGAATGTATACCGTATGGGCGAGCCGACTTAGTTTTATCCAGGTGCGATATGGATACTAATTCAAGATTCGTGGTAGCAATTAACAAATTGATTCTCGGTACCTTAGAATATGCTCACACCAGTAAAAAAAAGTACTTCATTTTTTATTCATGTTGTTCGAAGAAGAATTGAAAATAATTTCAAGTTTTGCATGGAGTAGGGGAAGGTCGGTCAGAGATGTAAGTTTGTGTAAATTTCATTTTCAAAATACATAAATAAAACTGGAGCACCGATGGTTTCCATACAGTACAATATTATTTAACATAAAAATTCGCAACTTTTATTCACACAAAAATTTCATTTGGTAAAGACACTATTTTGGAACTTCCAGAGAAATGATTCACGAACTAAACAAAATTTTGAAGACATTTTGATCAGGAATGTGGTATTTCAGATGTGCGATTATGACTGCGTGTCGGGATACTGGAACGAACTTCAATTAGTTGCCATATATAAGGGTAATATGCAGGGTTATTCACCATGATAAATTATGCGCACACGGGCACGCCTTCCTTCCAGGGCGCACAATCCCAGTCTAGCCAATCTCTGATCAAAGGGTAGATTACTAAATCCGGTTACTATTTTAGTTGCCTTGTGATAAATTTTTTCGAACAGCGAGATGTGTATTTTAAAGCATGTTACCCAAGCTTGTGCTGTATTGTCCATGACTGGGCGTATGTATGTATTGAGAAATTAATCAATGAGTGCTGCGGAAAACATTCTAAAATTCATGCGAGTAAGCCTAGTAGGGTGCATACACGCCTATAGATGGCACTTACTACAGACGGTTTTTTAAACTTCAACATACGCACCAACCAAGATGATTCTCTGATCTACTCCACTCAATCGGTTGACTGATAAATGTATATGAATATATGTAGGGTTTTCCAAAATGCAACATCTCGCAATTGCAGAAATGAAGTGCAGCTTGTTCTGAATTCCTTATCGGTGCAGATTTTTGAGTTCTACTTGTAAAACTAGGCCAACTTTAAAAGCCTTGACATCTATTCAAAGTCCGACACCATCGGAGAAAAGAACAATTATGCACCAAACAAATTATGACCGATGATTTATGAATAATAAAAACAGTGTTGAACCAAGTACTACATCTTATGGGACTCCGATCGCGACTTCAATGAGTCGGAATACTTCGCTTTGAAATAATAAGTGTAAACTTCAATTAATACTTTTTATAGTAAATCAGTATGTTATTTCTAATAATACGATACGATACGGATAGTGAGACCAGTAATAAATGAATAATCTGAAGAATACTGAAGTTCGACGGATGGTGATCATCGAAGGTACAAAAATGCGGAGATGCTAAATCCTTAGCATTTTCAGTTGTGATTGTTCCTAATATAAGTCTATATCAAATGAAAAAGCATTTTCTGTGCAGACTCTGGTAGTTAATTCGGCGAAGCGGATTGGGATCGTCTATATGCCAGATTTGATCACGAGGATGTTGATAAAATAATCTGGAATATGTATAGTAAAAGGCCACGCAAATGTTCAATATAAAATAAAAATTTGTTTGAGTATCACTACCCGGTGATACCATGAGTATATAGTACTACTCACGGTATATTTATGTTTATAATTTTAGCTATTTTTCCAATCGTGAAGAATAAAGTTGAATGTGCTTGAAAGTCGTGTTTGAAAGCACTAAGTCTCATTTTTCTAGGCAGAAGATTTCACAGTTTAGCGCACTTATTCAAGCAAAAGTTTTCGTTAACATTCGTACGTAGATCAGACCCACGACGGAATATGCTATTTCAGCATGGTTGCCATGGATTAGGATATGCTGAGACTTTGCGAAGAATAACTTATCGAGTTATCAAACTTCTCGCCGGACTCAGCCGGAAAGCATACAATGGGCGAGTCAAAACACTGAATTTAATAAATTATCCATGTACTGATCTCCCAGGGATTTGATTTAGGTTTACAACATTTTGAATACCGCAAACCACACTCTACAATGCTTGTACAATCTACGAGGCTCGCATAAGACAAGAGCTCACACATTGACTCTAACTGTCCCTCACTCGCGACTCAACTGTAGTCGATATTTTTGTGTCGTTCGCGTTTGTTTTATTTGGATTAATCTACCTGATTATGTTGTAAACTCACCAACTCCGCAGATGTTCAAGAGAAGTTTTGATGCATTTACGACCTCAAACGATGCCAAGAATAAAAAAATACATCTTGACCACATGCATCAACATTTGTCATCCCACCAATGGAAAACAATTTCCGACCTTAAGATTTTTAAATGATTCTTAAACTGCTCAGCAAGCAACTGTATCATGTTTTTGCTTGTTTTATTATTCGCAGTTCCCATATTATTCTGTGGGGTTTTTTGTAAAGTTATAAGCATTTTAGAAAATTAAATGTGAATTGAATTAAGATGCTATCTGGATTTTTAAGTAATACTTTAAATGTTGTCGGAAATGTAGCATTGAATTTATATTAAAAGTTTCGGAGGACAATATTCTAAACAAGAATATTAGATTGTTCTTATCCTACGAAACCATAATGATTTTAGTTTAAGATGAGTACATCTTTCTATATAACAAAGAATTGATCTATTTCGAATAACACATTTTGTAAAAGAACCTCGTACTTTTTTCGAGATCGTGCTATCGGTTTACTCTATACTAGTATATTTTATATTCTATGATATTTTCACGTGTTGAGTGAGTCATTTTATTAGCTTACTATTAAGAAGAATCGATCCAGGTGGTATTATACATCTTAGAGGGATGAATTTAGATTTGTTGATGCTGAATGATAGGCCATTTCTTTTGTCATTAAAATGTTTTTCTGAATACATGTTGCGCTTGAGAAAGGATTTTAATACGCTTGATGTGTGACTTAACACTTTCGCACTCCGCAAATTCCAAAACGTGAGAGACCACTGATAGGGCCGTCACAGTTTGCTAATTGCTGGATCTGTACTATTGCAACCTTTATAGCTTGAAATAATAACTTCATTTTCCCTGTCGGCTGATACGATTCTCACATCTGGTGATTGCTTAAATAAATCCCATAGCGGATCACAAATCACAAACTCCCATTATTTTAGATTTGCTAGCGTTATTCCGCTTTCACTAAATATTATTTTACGATAGGCCCGTTTTGATGGTTTCGCAAAAACTTTATGATTCATGTAGACATCACTCAGGCTTTTCACATCTATCGAGCGTATCGAATTGTTATTAGTCACATATCAATTGGAAAAACTGGAGCATAAAATTTTGATGAGACATCAGCTGTATAAATAGCACTGTCTGTCAATCACTTCGCTAACTGAATAAGAAAAAACAGACCGAACCCAGATCGCGTAAGTTAGATTATCTCAGCTTTAATATCGATGTGTTGTTCGTGCTTTCCATAATGATATTCGCAAATTAAGGAGGGACCTTTTTAGACGTCTCAGAATCGTTTTCAGCATACGTCTGTTTGATTCATCCTTAGTGTAGCTCATGCAAAATTTGCGCGGCTATACTCTTTTGAGTATAGCCTCGAGGTTTGAAACAAAACAAATATGTTTGTGAGCACAAGTGATGGAACATGTTAATGGTACCAGCCTAACCCAACCGTGGCATACAAGCCCATGTTGATCATATTCTCGCAGCTTCACCCCCTCTCCTAAGTTCAAGCGACAAGATATTAATCGTGGGTTTCACGTGATGAAATTGCATGCAATTGCGCTACATTTTCCAGAATGTTTTCAACATATGGGTTGCGTTTTGTTATATACTCATACCGATGTATGTTAAAAAGCCGAAACAGTAAATTTATGGATTTGAATGATCGATATGCATCTGATGCATCTTAATAAACCTTCAAATTTTAAACACGATGGTTATAAAGCTTTTATTTTCAGGGTGACATTTGATGTGCTTAATCAGACATTAATTGAAATATTTCGTGTGTGAAATTGCCAGCTATTTCTAACGACGTCCGGCATGTCACTTGTTACGAAAACATGCACACCTATCCTACTGCCGATCATAAGCATGTGCACATATATATTTTGTTATGCAACAGCTCATTGGTAACATGTGAAACAACCCGATGATTAAACTGAGTTCGTTTTTCTTCGCACAAAGATTGATGTTTTTTCATTTACATTAGGCCATGTCTGTGTAGCTCCAAGTTTTGAAATAATGTAGCAATGGAAAATTTCATAGAACAGATTTCATTTTCTCCGCACTCTTCAGTGTTATTTTCAATAAACTGGGTACACCTAAGCGATTTTCATGGAAAATGTTATTCATGTTTGTGAATAATCATCCGTGCCGATCACATAGAAATATTCACAAAGTTGATCACGACGGTTCATAATGCTCATGAGCTCAAATACGAGCGGAACTCGTGTCCAGTCCTTCCATTATGGACCGTCGTTATCTACTTTGTGAATTTTTCGATTGGCTTGACACGGATGAGTAGTCACAAACATGATAGACCTAAATGTGATGAGCTTTAGCGGTGAACCTAACATGTTAATGTTGTAAGTATTATGGTTCCGGAACTTATCATCATTCAGATTTCAGACAATTGTTCTACGTCGTTATTCTGTTAATTTAAAAAAATATGTCTCGCTGGATTTCTGTATCTTGGTACAAATTACACTGTGACTTTTCATATTATTTTGCACTGAGACTTTTAATTTTGAATTAAAGGTTTCAAGCTTAACATATAGATGAGCAGACGGCTTAAGCTTCGTAACATGTTTCCGCTTCAAATAAATTTCATTCAAACATTCGGTGTAGATTCTATTTTATGAAGGTGGTGTTTAGTTCGTAAAGATTATTGACCTAGATTCTCCAGCACACTTGTTGAGTATGTGAGTCGGCGTGGATTCAACTATGGAGATATGTATATTATCCAGTTGCAATTAAAAAAGATTCTTTCTTGAAAACTCTTCTGGCATGCGTATAGTTTTCAGATGTGACCAGAGTATCTACTAATAGGTATAACATTTGCATGCTGAGCTCTCAGCTCAAAATATGATAATCAAGGATGTATTGTTGGACACTTGTGAATTCGAGAATATCTTCGTTTGGCTTTGTTCGACCATTTTATAAATGATGTAATATATATCATTCAGGAGCAATAATACCTCCCGGGTCAATAAAATTTCAAATTTCGCGTATCACGTGTATAAGACACTCCGACACAAGGAAGATAGGATCGTACCATCAAATACTTTCTCGCAGACGACGCAGGTTTACGAACATCATATCGTTTCTTTCACAAAAGTTAACCAATCTAACAAATTAAAGCATAAAACATATACACGACCGGGATTGATTGATGTGGTATTGTGTGGCGTTTGCAAGAATTGACGAAGTCAAAGAATATTTTGTCATCCGATTCCAGGAAAGTATTGAATTTGATTAGTTTGTAATATGTCTCGTTCAGCACGGCAAAATGGGTTACTTTTGGTCTTGTCTTTCTACTAATCCATTATTAACAACACATTGTTTGAACATGGTCTACTGAGCCTATTCTAAATATGATCAATGACAAAACGAGTGATACCGCAAGACATTATCAAGCCCAGTGTTTCATCGTACGACATTAAATCTAATCGAAGTTCTTTTTAATCCAAAAAATATCGTTCACAACCAATTCAGGTTTTTAGAAACTCCGGTTTATCCAAGCATCAATTTATCTTAAAAATATCGTGGCAACGAAGAGTACCGATATCTAAAGGGTTGTCCTCGGTGCGTAAGGGCCTTCATTGTCTTGGCTTGGAAACAAACGTAATAAGCTTATTCAAAGTGTTGTTGATAAAGAGATGAAAACTATCTTACTATTAAAGAAGCGTGTTAAATTTAATTATACACAAAACTATCTCTTTATTATAAAACTGAACGATAATTCAGCAAAGATGATATTAATTTCAAACGCGAAATACTCTCAGGTTTTATTGGACTAACGCGCGACTTCGACCATAATTCGAGATAGTCGAATCAGGAAAAATTCGAATATTTTATACAACCTCATACCTATTTTCAGAAACATCACAGTGTGCATGCAGTTGATGTAGACTTACATCGACACCTCAAGAGATTGTTCACCATATATATTCTCAGTGATTTTATTTGCAGTAAATTGAACACCAAGGTCTTTGAGGCTTTTACCGCTGTCTACCATAGTTTAGCATCAATATATATATATATATATCTATATATATATTATAATATATATAATATAATATATATTATATATTATATAGATATTATATACAAAAGTCTTTATAACAACAACATTGCAAGCAACAACTTTGAAGCTACCAAACTTAATGGATCATACAAGGATGGAAAATATAGAACATCAAACAAAGCACTCTTAGAATTCAAAACCGTTTTAGCAACATCATCCGCATGTCAAAAACGTTCAGCGAAATTCGATAATCCAGAATTCTGACTCGTATAATAACATTTAACTTACCAATTCTTTATATTCATTAAATATACGCTGCTAACAATTGATATATTTTTACGAACGTAAATACCCGCTGCTAAATTGACTTCCGAAATTGACTCCAGATTTACCAAGAGTTTAGTAATTATTGATCATATTTAGCCTTCCACAGCTATTTAAGAAAGAAATCATCCATTTATTTATTCGAAGATTATTATATCACTTACCCATGATAAAGAACTTAGCCAATCATCAACCTGAAAGCTATGACGAATAGCTCAAAAACGCAGCAAAAATATTTTCTGAGCACAAAGCATAAGAGTTTGCTTGAGTGCAACATTTGAGACAAATATCGAAAAAACAGCTTTATAAGAGTTTACAACCGCGTGGTAATTAGTAGGTTCTTCCGATAGGTCATCCTGCTACCGAACAAAACATCATAACTTTTTGGTTTAAATTTGTACAGATACCTGTAAAAACATTTCTACAATCAGAGCCGAGAGCACAATGGCCTCTTCACGAATCCAAATTGAGTAGTGGATTTTAAATTATCGGTGACTCTAATTTCCCGAGTCTGCAGAGCCGTACAATTTACCCAGAACACTACATTAAATGCGCATTCAGTGAGTTGTTGAAGGATATAACTTTCCCCACAACCACATTGCGTGTAATACCCGAAACCGGGAAATCGAAGTATGTTCACTCTTCGATGTCGTTCTGACAAGCAATTAACACTACATTGTAAACGTTGCTTGAGAAGGTCCTCTGAGACTAAGTGATCACATCGTCATCCAGTTTGACTTATTATTTGAAACTGTGAGAACAAATGATGCCAGTAAAGCAGTTAGACCCGATTAACTGCTAGCCGGAAACCAGTGACGCGCAAGAGTTTTGGGTATGGCTAATATCTAATTTCAAAAATTCAATCGAAGTGAGCTCCATATTTGTTCTCAGGAACTAAAAATAAATAGCTCAAATTTGAACTAAGAAGCTGGAATCATAAGTATTTAAATATAAGTAACATTGCTTGGTGACACTATCAGCAAAACTCGTGATTCAAGGTTCAAGATTTATGGTTAAAAAAGCAAATTGCTGTACAGTACCATATGATATACGTATAAAAAATTAAAAAAAATCATTACTTGTATGATCATATCCATGTTCTTCATAGGTGGAGCAAAAATAATCCCCAATGGCAACACAGACTGAGGGAAAAGAATCTTTGGATGGACGGTAGTTCCGTGAGTTGAAAATATAGACATCAATAGGTAGGGGCCAACGCAGTAGTTCTCAGCATAGGGTTTCGTAACCTTTGTTTAAATATGTGCTCGTTCGCTGAGGTAACAATATCTTTTGGCAAGCTATTCCACAAGAAGCATATACGAACAGCGTAAAAGTGACGACGACAATTCAATCGTGAGTGTGGGATTTAAAGGGTCAAAAGGTGGCTGCGTGTGGGGACAACCGAACCAAACTTGAAGAGGTGTTTGAGAGGGTGGGATTTAGCGTATATGATTCGATATGTCAGCGTGAGGTCGTGTAGCATACGTCTGCGCTCGAGGGTGCACAGTCTAAGTCTGGTCAGTCGCTGCTCGAAGGGTAAATTATTCAATCCGGTAACCATTTTGGTTAACTTGTGATAAATTCGTTCGAGGAGCGAGATGTGTTTTTCCATCCATGGCGTCCAAGCTTGTACAGCGTAGTCAACGACAGGATGTGTGTAAGTGTTTAGTAATTTCGCGCGTGAGTGTGGTGGGTAAAGTCCGAAAATGCGTTTCAGTAAACCGAGCAAGCTGCACGCACGCTTGTAGTTGGCTTTGCACTGTAGGCTGTTCTTCAAAGTGCCAGACACCAAGATTCCGAGATATTTTTATGATGTACTCCATTCAAGCGGGTGGCTGCCAAGTGTATAGGTAAAGGGAAAGGGTTTTCTGACTTGCAACATTTTGCACTTGCGGAAATTAAATGGCAGTTTGTTTTGGATTGACCACTGGTGCAGCTTATTCAAATCTCCTTGCAGAATTTGACAGTCCTCGATAGAGTTGACCTTCGTCCAGATTTTTACATCGTCTGCAAATAAAATAAGCTTACATGCTAGTAAGTTCGGTAGATCGTTTATAAATATGAGAAACAGTATCGGATTGAGAACCGAACCCTAAGGGACTCCGCTCGTGGCTTCAATTGTTCGAGAAGTTCCACCATCTATTCTGATTTTTACTTTGCGTCCAGACAGGTAACTTGTGAACCATGTTAGTAGGTTTCCGATGACGCCAACATTCTGCAGCTTCTGAAGCAGTAAGGAGTGATTCACTCTGTCGAATGCTTCAGATGTATCTAAGTAACCGGCATGGACAGAACTCCTCTGGTCTAGTGCGTGCGTCCAGTCATTTAGAGTCATGAGCAAGTTAGACAGACATGAATATGTCTTCCTAAATTCGTGTTTTGTGAAAGTTATAAGCTGATGGTTCTCGAGATGTTCAACAAGTCGTTCACACACCAGGCGTTCCAAAATTTTAGAAACCGCTGAAAAAAGCGTCACGGGGCGGTAATTTGTCGGATCAGAACGACTGCCCCCTTTGTAGATTGGTGTGATAACACCGGTTTTCCATTGAGTTGGTACGGTTTCCGTATTCAGTGAGTGCCTGAATAGACCACATAGTGAGCCACAAAGCTTCAGCTCGCATGACTTCAGCACATCAGGTGTTATTCCATCCTCTCCTGGTGATTTGCGAACGTTCAGCCCGCTTAAATGCTTTCGCACAACCGTAGGATTTACCTCGATGTTGCGAAGGCATTCGACCTGTAGTGGGCGCGGCAAAGACGCCAGCGTTGACACGTTCTTTAGACAAAATACTTGGGCATAAAATGATATTAGGGCATCAGCTGTATCCTTGACTTATCAGTCAGTCCGTTCTCTCTCTGGATAGGAAATACACCTGGTTTGATCTTAGTCGCGGTTTTTACGATGGTGTACAGAACTTAGGATGTCGTTCCATCTGGTCGATCAGCTTCAAATGGTGATATTGCTTGTCTTCTCGAATTAAGGACGTCACCTTGTTACGAAAACTACGAAAGTGTTCCTAAGATGCGTCTGTTCGTGTTATTTTGTGTGCAGCCGATGCGGAATTTCGCATAGCTATTCACTTTTCGAGTGCGGCTTCGGAGTTTGAAGCAAAATGTTCTGGATTTTCTTTTGGGAACACAGGTAGAATTTTCGTCTAGTTTTGTACCAATATAACTTAACAGACTAGAACAATGAGTATCTGTATTCTTAAGATCCAGATGTTTTTCCTCCAAAATCGTAATGGCACCGCGAAGGCCGAAGTAATCAACTCTCCTGATGAACTTAAAGTCGCCCGACGCCCTTCTGGCGTTGCACACGAATTCGAAGGACAACACAAGATAATCACTTAGCCCTAAAGGACTATGATACTGCACTGACTCTACTGCTGTTGCTTCGGAGGTTAAAACCAGATCTAGAATTTATGATTCATTGAGGCCCTTTTGTCGAGTGAATGAATGGACATGGTTGTACAGAGGAGTGAAAGTGATTATCTCACGGAATTTGTACTCAAGTGATTGCTGAGTATGCACACTTTTGGTGTAGGGATGTGCGAGGTTAAAATCACCCATTATTTACAATTGGCATCCCCTAAGGTTTCCAGCGTTGCGCATCATTTGTAACAGCGTTTCATTGTGGGCATCGGAAGAGTTGGGCGAGCGGTAGATCACGCCAAGTATGCAGTTCTCTCCAGTTTCCAAGCGAAGGCTACACCACACGGTGTCCTCTAGCTCAAACCTTGTGTCAGGTACAGCTGTGCATTAAAGACGTTCGTCATAATACAAAGCAACTCCACCACCCGATCTTGAGCGGTCTCGTCGAAGTAGGATGATGTTGGTAAGTGCCAGCTCGAAATCGTTCACCTGATCGTGAAACCATGTTTCTGTAACAGCAATGATGCCAGCAGTAAACTGAGCGTTAAAATGGGATAATTCGGTGATTTTGTTCTGCAAGCACTGTGCATTTGTGTATAGGCATTTAACAGTGGTTTCCGTGTGTAGCGAGCCTATGTGGATGATGTTTGTATGTCTGACCCCCTGAGAGCCGGACCATTGCAGTTTTTTAAACAACTTTAGAGTTTAGTCTGTCCGTGTCTTCGCACGGCGTTGCTACAGCCTGTGTTTCGGAGGCAGCCTTCGGTATGCTAAGTCTGAGGTCATTTGGGATATTTTTCCAGTGTATTTTCCAATTTTGTTTGACAAAGGCTGTCATAGCAGATGTTAGGAAAGTGAGTTATAAAGGGGGTGGTCCATCGCTTTTGTAGTTTGATGACCTTGAAATCCTGAAGGTATTTGCGACAACACTTCCGCGTGCCTAATCGCTTCTGCAACGTATAGCCACTGTTTATAGTCGTGTTGTTGTTGTTTCACGGCCTCTGTTGTACTGGTAGCCTCTGGAACGCCTAGAAGGATCAGACTGCGCTCATTTATTTTCTTACGGACGTCTCCACTACCTTCTCTTCCCCACCAGAGTATATCGGCGTGGATTCGAGTATTGCACGTAAGTATGTCACGTAACAAGTAACAATTCAAAAGAATAATCTCCATATCCCTCTCACTGTTTAGTGTTACTTTTAGTAGCCGCGCTTCGCCGAAATGTGGGGAGCTTTGGTGGCGAACTAAACGTGTAACAGCTGAAGGTTTTATCGTTTCCAATCCCATCAACGTAAAACGTTCGGAACATTGTTCTAGGTCGTATCGTTGTCTATTCGCCAGAAGTGTCTCGCTAAACTCCTGTATGTTGGTACAGATTACAGAGAGATTTTCTGCTATCTTTGGGGCGGCAACATTAGGTGTTAAAACTGATTGTTTGAGCGGAACCTACCGATGAGCAGGCATCTTGGTCTTCGTAACCATTTTAGTGACAGAGGAGTTCGCGTCAGAAAAGTGTTTCGAATTATGTGGACGCTTGTGTACAGGTTGATCATCACCTTTTTCGGTTTGCTGCCTTTCTATAACCGGGGAAGAGACATGAAGTTCACAATCTGCTCTAGATCCGAGTTTACCCATTAGTAGCTCGTTTAGCAGACATCAGATTCTTTGTATACTACTCTCTAAACATAAAATTTTTGTATCCGCGTCGGTCTGTGAGCTCACAGTTGTCTTCGTACAATTTCTCGATTGAGATCTGCATATGACAGATGTAGCAAACTCCTGGAATTTCGTCTTCATTGATAACCGTAAGGGCATCGACTGTCAAAGTAGCATCGCACCTCATATGAACCTTCTCACGACGAACAAAAAAATTAGCCTGTCGGGCTTTGCGGCTTACGGCCTTCCGACAAAGTTTGCACACGTGACCGCTGTCAATGGGCTTTGTTTGTGAGGTCATGGCACTCTGGCGAAAAATTATCGATCGATTGTTCGGGTAAGTGGGTGTGCTCGTGTAGGTCCGTATGATATGTAGACGGGTTTTGTAGCGGATGAAACGAACTAGGTGAGTGAAAAATAGCGCTTAGTGTAGTATGGGTAAAATGCCGCGTAGCTCCTCGAAATTGGATCTGATTTTGTGGTCCAAGGTGTCAAGCGAAGAAGGAGTTAGAGCCCTTTCGAACAGTCGTAAAATCAGTCGAATATTCCGTAGTTTACTCAAACTTGCACGCGTGGGTTCAGTTTGGTTTTAGAAGGTAAACGATGGATTTCTCTAGAAATCGCGTGTTTTCTCTTCAAGAGTATTGTGTTTACAATGCTTGTTATGAGAGGAATCCGAAAAGGTATAAAATATCCAGATACGACAAACTGGGAGTGAAGTAAATTCAAAAACGTAGGAGTGCCAAAATATACGTCCGTTCGATTATCTTCACGGGGAGAGCAGGGAAACAATCAGTATACCGACGAAAAAAGTAAACAAATTTGTCAAATGAGACAAGTTGTGCTTGAAATAACGGATATCACATATGATGGAACTTAACTAAAAGTACTCTATCGTATGGATAACGATTAAGCTTATGTTGAACCAGAAGTTACGTCCTTGATCACTTTAGCTGGAACAACAACATCTGGATCAGAAACATTTTATTTTTCTAAAGTTTTCGCGCCCGGAGCGGTTTTGGGGATTAGCTCTTAATTCCAAACGTCCTCTAGTAGCGCACGTCTCATATAGCTTCTGACAACCAAATCTAGCTCCTTACCAGCACGCGTGGTTTTGTCTGACCCAGTGCAACTGCTTCTATTAACAGGAGAAAGGGCGAATGCAGCTGACTGGTGGCGCTCGTAAATACAAGAATGCTGTCTACCTAGGGAACGAAAAACATTTACCATATACCTCCACTGCCTTGTGGTTACATCCAATTATGGAAAAGACTTCAGGAGTCAACCTCGAGGTAAAATCCGGAGCCGGAATACCGTTAGGCAGTTCTAAGTTTTATTCAACTTTGTCCTGTTTTCTCCTGCGACTGCATCGTTGTCCAAATGTATCAGCCTAGCTGTTCCTTTGATTTCAGGGAGAATTTTCTGCTCGAGCAACAGCTAGTTCTCTATATTAAACTACCCCGGTGTACATCTCAACGCACTCCTTTACGATTCTATGTATAACAACACGGGAAGCAGCAGATACCGGTTAGAAGCTATGGCTCGACTAACCTAGCGCTCAGCGTCTAGAGCTGCTTAGACGGTAGGAGGTGTATGGAAGCACAAGCCTGATCCAGGCAAAGTGCCGCGGAGTCATAGACTGCACGTGGGCTAAGATACTGTCAGGTTGCCCAGGCCTAGACAGATATGAACGGGGACATAGAAATGGAAATATAAATGGTAGGGAGACTCCAGCGTGTTTCAGCATGCAGCTCACTACCGTTGGCCAATCAATTTAGCACGATGTTAGCCGCACAGCACAAAAATGCTGCACGATTGCACATCCGTGCTTTGAAAAGCCGATTTAATCATTTTATCTCAGGCTCCTTGATTTTTGAAACAAAAGAAATAAACTTTGACTATTGTTTATTTATTATGTATTATCATATCATCATATCTTAGTCGCCAAGACAAATGTCGATATGAAATGCATATCTCTAACAAGTTTTTAGACAATCCCAAAAGTTTGTTCCATTTTTTGAATCAGAGGTGTGATGATATTTTACCGTTCCTGTTTTCTATTACTAACTGTCGCTGCAAAAACTGATCGAGGCTTTCGCTAAAATCTTGCTTACATGTAGCCAGTAGATATCGAGCAAAAACTTCGTTCTTCGACTGTACGTAGGTTGACTGCAGAGTAGAAATAGCTAATTCATAGGAAGTGCATTGAAAAACGAGTTTATACACAGACAGGGAAAGGAAATGGATGAGTGTCTTTAACTTGTCTGGCTTATGTGAGTCTATAACATCAAGAAAGTTTGTGAATGTATAGAACCAATGTTTTCACGAGTATGCAGCATCAGATGCATTTGTGGTGGTTTCAAAGCGTTCAGGACGAAGTAATCGATCCATTTCTAGAAGATTAAATTGTTATGATTATGGATGTTAGATCCAATTGTAAGAACATCAAAAGACGAAGGCCCGAGAACTAGGCTTTAATCTTCTAGAAACCGAGGTATGCAATCATAAACTGATACACGGATGGCTACCACACACCTCATGGTGGGCAGCCTCCAGGTAATAAGGTGCAGTCTGGCTACGGTCTGCTACCCATATTGGCTGCATGGGGATTAGGAATACACCGGCAAGCAGACTGCATTTCTAAAGAAACGAGCGGTCAACTCACGCCGCCGGCATGCAACTGACGCCGAATGACGGATTCTGCCCATCATTGCGAGCGCTGCGGGATAGATTGTACCGCCCGAACCAGACTTTTTATTCATTCGAAAAGCTGTTGAACATGAAAAAACGTCATGCAATTGTGATGTTAATCCATGGTCGACATCGACTGAAGGAAATCAGAAAACAAAATTGCGTCTGGGAGAGCATGATATTTACATCTGAAATCAAACCATTACAACGAAGGTTGCCATAAGTGAAACAAGAGTCGTTTATGCATTATTTATTCTAAAAACCGGAAAGTCTCCAGGTGCCGATGTATAACACCGTTCTTATTGAAGCAATGTGCGAATTTGATGTGCAAACCAATCGCACCAACTTCCGGAGTTCAATAAGTTTCCGTCATTGGTTTAACCCCTATCTGGTTTACGCCAATAAAATACCGGAAGTTGTTCGATGTTACATTTCGTTATATGCAAACAACATAAAAATATAGCATTGATTCAATGAACCAGACCAGCGTGTGGTATCACGAAAAGATCTTCATACTCTTCATAGACTAGACTAAACTCGAAGTTGCTAGGACACTTTTGGTCATTTCTTCGCCAAATGTGCGCGGATTTACCCCATTTTAAGAATTCTATGGTAATTTTTTATCTTTGATCTTGTCAAATGAACCACATTAATGTTACTGTTTAGACGTAAATATCTCAGTTTGTTCACGGGCGCAGACATTTTCCCACTGCTATTTATTTTACGGTTTCTGTTACCATTGCAACGATCACATTATGCTTCGCATATTGATACCTGATTCTGTGTTCTTCGTTTTGTGTTCAACGGTTTATAGTGGATTATTTGCTAAATGACGAAATCACGAATTCCAAATCAGCAACATCGACTAGAAGACTGAACGCCCATCGCTCAACCGAACAGCCAAATTTAAGCTACCAACATGTGTGACCGCAACACGAGATCAAACACGCAGGCAAACAAAAATTGATCAACCGATCTGTGACAGCGATGATAGTGTACCCGACAGCGACACGGAACCAACTTTACCTCTGTGTCAATTGTGTTAATCCGACGAACTCAACAATGGTCACTGTCGGTACAGATAATAGTATGCATCTTGCCATGCAGAATAGTCCGTAGGCCATGTGCAAGGCGCGTGAACAACCGGTAAGTCCTGAGGCAAGTGCTGACGTGATGACATGCGGTCGCATTTTTCTTGCTCTGACACTTTTGACCGTTTCTTAGCCAAATCTACTCGGATTTCAACTATTCTAAAACCCTTTGTTACATTTTGATCAGAGCTATCGGAATTCATACATTTTGATCTGTTCCATCCATTAACAGCAAATTTACCCTTTCAACTTAAATATCTCAGTTTGCTCACGCGTGCAAACTTTCTCCCACAGTTAACTATCGTACGGTTTTTGCTCTCATTGCAAAGATGGCATCGTACTACACATTTTGATACGCCATTCTGTGCTCTACTTTGTGTGGTTATTGAGTTATCACGGATTATTCGTTAAATGACCAAATCAAGAGTTTTGACCCAGTTAAATCGACCAGACGAACGAACGTTCATTCTTCAACCGGTCGTCCGAATTCAGCTAACAATGTGTGGTCGAGTCACGAGATTCAACACGCAGGCGAAAAAATCGATCGATCATGGTGTGCATACGACGGTTGTTTTCCTGACAGCGACATCAAACCACCTTGACCTCTGTACCAAGTGACTGTACCCAGGAGGCAATGATAGTGCTTAGATTAAATGTATTTTTTGTGATATGCACGTGCATGTGGCCTGCGATGAGAATTTGAATGATGAGTGTGTAAGGATGGTGAATGATAAAAACCTCCCATCAGTTTGCTATTTCTGTAGTGACTGTAGAAATTCAATAGTGAATGGTAATCGCAAGAGTACACAATTCTCTGCTAGAAACGAGACTAATACAATAGAAATTATATTATCGAAAATGGAAGAGCAACTTGTAAATTTAAAGAATACTCTACCAATAATCAAGACTAAAACATTTGAATTGAATAATCGAATACGCTTGACCGTACTGCCACAGAGTGCTCCTGAAAATGTTAAATTATTACACGACTCTGAGGAGATTGGTAAAAAGGATTAAAAGCCGAAACCGTCTACCTCGTATGATTCATTAATCAAAGATGCCGCGAAAAATAAATCGCCCAGTGTTATCTGATTCAGCATCAACTAAATCGGCCTCGGTCGTAGAAAATACTTACGGAGAAAGGCGTATGCAGTCGACATCCGGTGCTCACTCTAAAGCTTCTTCCCCTGTGTATGAATCCGCGTTGATGTCTTGAAAATTCCTCTTTCGGCCAAGCAAGATCAAACGAACTTGAGACATTTGTTTCCCACCCTGCACCCGTGTTCCTTATCCATTTTTTGTGTCATAATTTTCCCGTGATATTTTTTGTTTGTTCTTTAAATTAAAAATAACATTTAAACTAAATGTTAAATATGTGAGAGTTTGAGGAACAAATTTGACAAAGTAAGCCATCGTGTCTTGTCACTACAGCCAGATATCGTTGAAATAACGAAAACCTGGCTGACACTCGACATCACTGATGCAGAGCTATCCATTCCGAATTACCGCCTACTCAGAAGTGATCGAATTGGATCTTGACATGGTGGTGGGGTGGCGATATACGTCGAAGAACATTTATCCGTGGAGGTTGTTGATCGTTTCCGAGATGATGGTGTTTTTGCTAAAAGCATTTGGTGTCAGATCAAGTCCAGTAATGGATCACCATTGATCGGTGTCATCTACCGTTCACCTTGCGCTCGTATCATGGCATTATTTGACCAGCTCCGCCGCCATGGGACGAGGAACGATTGTATGATTCTCGGTGACCTGAATGCTCCGGATATCAACTGGTTGGACCTGGTTACAAATGGAGATGAGTACCAACGGGAGTTTCTAAATCTGATTCTGGACTTGAACCTCGTGCAGCACGTTCTTGTTCCTACGCGCTATGGAAATGGCCAGACTCCGTCTACTCTTGATCTGGTCTTGTCACCCAGAGAGTCAGATATGGTTGACTTATCCGTGGAACAGCCCATCGATACAAGCGACCATTGTGCTATTCGGTTCAAAGGGACTCGAGGTAAACCGGCCCAGCCGTCACGGCTTCTACGGAGAAACTTCTGGAAAATGGACTTGAAATTATTGGTTGAACGAGCAGCCTCAATTGACAAGACGTTACCCGTTGATCCCACTATTGATGACTGTTGGAAATGGTTTCTGAATACTATCCGTCGCTTAGAGGATGTTGCTCCATTAACCAGAGATCGTCTCGGGTCCAGTGGCCCTCCTTGTTTCGATAGAGAACTCCGTACCTGCTTGCGGCAAAGAAAGCGTCTTTGGATTAAATTCAGAACGAGCCGATCGGACGCCCATTACGAAGAGTATCGGGCTGTACGGAATCTTGGCTCGAAATTGGAGAAGGATGAAAGAAGTCGTTTCGAGCTTCAATTATCAAATTCTTCAAAATATAATCCTAAACAATTATTTGCGTACATTCAGCGACGGGTCAAGTCATCGAACCCCGTACCTTCTCTCAAACATTTGGAACGGGAGGTTATAGAGACTGACACCGGGAAAGCTGAGGTGTTTGCATCGCAACACCAATCAGTGTACGCAATCGAGCCTACGATATCCTGCGAACAAATATCGTCGAAGGAAGTAATGACCAATTTTGAGATAACGGCTGACATGGTGCGAATCCTCATCGAACATCTAAAGGAACAGACATCTCTAGGTCCTGATGGTATTCACCCTGTCATATTAAAGCCTTTATCAAGGATAATCAGTTCACCTTTAGCCGCTATATTCCAAATTTCAATCAATTCGGGACGTCTACAAGAGGATTGAAAATGGGTATAGTAAAGCCGATGTTCAAAGGTGGGAGTTTATCAGATCCTGTAAATTACCGTCCTGTTACACGTACGTCTGTCGTAGGCAAATTGCTGGAACGGATTGTAAAGGATAAGATAGAACAGTATTTGCGCGAGACCTATTAATGCTCGAATGCCCAACACGGCTTCACGGAAGGTTGGTTATGTATCTCTAATCTACTGACCGCCCGAGAACATTGGTGCAGAGGCCTTGACGCTTGCAAGCTGATGTAGTCTTCATCGACTTTAGTGAAGCATTCGAGTGTGTTTCACATCAGAGGCTTCTTTGGAAACTAAGAATGTCGGGTATAGAGGCATCTTTGCTTGCTTGGATTGAGGATTTTATTATTGGAAGGCGAAACCTCGTTGAAGTCAATGGGGCCAGATCTGCATCCCTTATCCCCAATTCTGGTGTACCGCAAAAATCCGTTCTGGGGCCAACCTTGTTCAAACTCTTCCCGGTATTTTAAACAGTGGCTGTTTCTTATTTGCAGATGATCTGAAGGTGTGGGCTTCTGTCACGACTGCCGCTGACGCCTCCCACCTGCAAAATGATTTGAATGAACTTCTGAATTGGACTGATGGATGGATGCTCCCGATTATTAAAAAAGAAGTGTGTTATCATGCACATCGGAGCAACAACATGCGACATGCATATCATTTGGAGGGCCATGGTCTCAGATAGAGAGCGAGATTTGGGGGTGATGGTAACATCATCCCTCCAAACTGCGGAGGAGACTGCCAGAAAGGTCGGTTCTGCCAGCCGCATGTGGTGGGCATTGAGACGATCCTTGTTAGAGATAAATCCCAAAGTTTTCAAGTTCTGTATAGCTCTCACGTCAGATCAATTTTAGAATTTGGGCTTCCGGTGAACTAAACGTTAACTAAAGGGGAGAAGGATCGACTGGAGAAAGTCCAATGTAGGTCTACCAAGTGCGTGAGGGGTATGTTTCATATTCCCTATGACGACAGAATGCGAAAACTCAATCTTTTCTCACTGGAATATCGAAGAATGCGATATGATCTGCTGGTCAAGCGAAGAATCCTGCTTGGATATTACGGAACGGAACTTCAGAAATTCTTTTCGGTATCCACGGATTCCAGAACTAGAGGTCATTCGCTGAAGTTGCAGAAGCGCCGAACGGAACACTTGAAACCATCGTTTACTCTGTCGACCAGAGTGGTCAATATTTGAAATGCACTCTCTGCTGAAGCAATCGGAGCAGTCACCGAAGAGCAGTTTAAACGCATATTGGACGGTGAACTTCCCGCTATCCTGCGCGATTCACCTACTCTTCCAGCTCAGTCACTCCTCGTGAGAAATCTACGCTGAGATAGCAGAGACCCGGGAGGTGGAGCGGCTTTCACGGACTGTAGTCCTCCTGCCGTCTATTTAGAAGAGTAAGAACAATGCTGGGAAACTGCCTGCAGCTCCAAAAGCCAATCACAAGAACACACGATCCCTGACCATTGTATGTCCGGAAAGTGTATCTCCATGCTTTCAAGCACGCAGACAAGATGATGTCCAACAATGGCGAGCTCTCTGTGAGCAACTGAAACTTGATGTAGACCCGGTTTCTTTAGTACGTCTTTCCAGACACCCAAACTCGCCCCACGCGGATGCCCCACGTCTACTCAGAATCACCCTTGACTCCCCGGAGAAGGTTGAAGAGGTCTTGCTTTCGGCCCACCTTCTCCGAAATACAAATTTGCCTGTTCGTATTTTTCCAGACGTTCCTTGGCCTCAGAGGCAGATGCAAAAGCAAGAAGGCTACGATTGGAAATCGGCGAACGATAAACGCAGCATTTTTGTCCACGGTGTGCCTGAACTTAAAGATGATGACTCAGCTAAGAACACTCTACACGACTGTTCTCAGTGGCGCTACATCCAAGAACTCAGCAAAATTCACGGAACTTTGACGACTGCCGTGAAACGCCTTCCCACGTCCTCCAGCTACAAAGGTAATGCCCCTCGTATTCTGAAAATTACCTTCCAATCCGAAGATATGGTTAATACTGCCTTGCGCTTGTGGTATGATAACAAACGCTTTGCACCTACAGATGTCCGTCTTCGCTCCGCAGTTGACAAACCAAGACCTCGTCCGCAACCATCAGTCATACCCAGCACAAATCAGTCTGCTGACGAACTTCACACGACCGCTTCAAAAAACTCCCCGAAGCCGGTTTCAGTGTGATCGGCGGAATAACTGCACACCCTATCACCACACTGCATACTCTACAATCACGCAGCCTTTCATGCTGTTACACAAATGCTGCTGGTTTCCTGAAAAAACTCCCGGAACTCCGTTACCGCCATTCCCTGTGCTCATGGGACCTAATAGCCGTTACTGAGACGTGGTTATCAGGCGCAGTTCATGATGCGGAACTTACCCTCCCCAATATGTCTTTACTTCGACGAGATCGTGCAACAAGGAGAGGTGGTGTCCTGCTCTATCATCATGAATCACTTCGTTGCGAACCATTAAGCGACCCTGCGTTATGTGACTCTGATGTTCTATGGTGCCAAATATCACTCAAACAAGACAGTCTTCTCCTGATTGCCGTTGTTTATAGACCACCCAGTAGCCATGCACAGCTTGATTCCTTCCTTATCTCTTCACTTCGGCACGCTCTGAACAAACGATTTCCCCACATCCTAATAATGGGAGACTTCAATTGTCCTAGATTTTGTGGAGACCTTGTTTCTCAACCGTTTGCCGCTGAACTGTCTGACTTACTGGCAGACTATCCATTGTACAACCACGTTCGTGAAGCAACTCGGTTTCGGGACATGAATGCACCATCCATTCTGGACTTCATCATCCCAAATGAAGAGTTAATGATTGAGAATCTTTCCTTTACCCCTCCTCTCGGCCATAGTGACCATGTTGTTTTGACATTCACTTTCGTTACATTCATGGACCACTTTAATGAAACCCGCCCACAAACTCGTTGGATTACCGACATTGGATTGTTCCACGAACATGTTACTGCCAATTCATGGGACTTCTTAACCCTTAACGGACGAATGGGGCAAATTCGGTACACAAAATGTAAAGGTATATGATAGGTTAAATTAGACAGATCACTTTCGTATGCCGGGGGTATCGGAATCGGCACACGTTCTGCTCTCGTTTGGTATGCGTTTGAGACGGCTGAGCCATGCGGCGCGCCACTTGTCAACAAACTTCGGAAGTGAGGTGACGCTTGTGAAATTTCGCTCCGTGCTTCATTTTTCTGCGTGCAATGGCTGAAAAACCTTGTAAGTATATACATTGATAATTTTTTGCTTCATTTATAGACATCTTCTGAACACATTGAACGTATACACGAATGATGAAATATTTTTCTGTGCGAAATATGACTGTCGGAATATATGTCTCAAATATGTGACATCCGGCATACAACGGCAGATCAAGGCTCAAACAATACCTGCCAAATAAACCTAAAAAGTTTGGCTACAAACGTTTCTTACTCGCTGACGATCGTGGAATGATGTGCGATTTCATACCATATACTGGGAAAATATCCCCCATCGATGATCCCAACGTCCCAAACATCGGTGCTAGCTCAGATATTGTGCTACATCTTGCAAAGACCATTCCTTCCAATGAGAACCATCTTGTATTTTTTGATAACTGGTTCACCTCTGTGCCCCTTCTGCAATACTTGACAGATGTGGGAATATTTTGTTGCGGCACAGTTAGACTGCCACGATTAGCTTGCTTACCAACAAACATGAAGAATGACAAGCGCATAATGAAAAAGGCAGGGGTTCCTTTGAGGAGAAAGAACTGGTGAAGGAACATTCAAGTGTCACCCTGGATCGCTGGTACGACAACAAAGTAGTCAATTTGATAAAACTACAAAGAGGTCCATTGAAGTACCTTGCCCTATTATTGCGAAACGATACAATAAGTCAATGGGTGGTGTAGATTTGGCAGACCATCTTCTTTCTTTGTATAGAATAAGCATGAAATCAAAGAAAGCTTATCACCGTCTGATGTATCACTTCATTGACATGGCTATAGTTAATTCATGGCCTTGTTATCGTTGAGACTGCAAGAGGCTTTCTCTTCCAAAAAAAGAAGTGCGCCAGCTTGCTTCCTTCAAACTTGAGGTAGCTTTCACTCTTACCAAAACTGTAAACATTTGCTTGCCTCCTAAACGTGGACGCCCATCTCTAAGAGGTGAAGACGCTAGCAGCAAAAGAAGGTGTGGAGCCCCATCCGACGATGTGAGGTTGGACCAAGTGGCACATGTGCCTTGTGTCGAGAAAAAAAGAAACCGATGCAGGTTCAAAAACTATCCTGGAAAGACGAAGATATTATGCGCTGAATGCAATGTCCACTTATGCTTGAACATGCATAAGAACTGTTTTGCGGCATTCCATGGGTTTTAATCGCGATGACTGCATGAAGGAAATACATTATTTTCTATTCAACCTATTTTTCTACCTTGTGTGTGTTTCACATTAAAAATTTAATTGGGAAATCTTTTTATAACTTTTATGTCTCATATAGCTGACTACAGCTGGAAATCAATGAAAAAGGTGCCCCCACAGGACGATTGTACCGAATTTGTCCCATTTTTTTATTTTCCGTAATATATATAAAAAACTAAAAATACTTTTTGTCCCCATATAAGGAGAGCAGTTTCATCACAAAAATGCAGGAGAAAAAAATTATTTCGATGTAACATAATCGCAGTTAAGGTTAATGATTGCCTACTCATCGAAGTGTAAATTTCACTGAATGTTTGTATTCATATTGGAAAAGACCGTGCCAATGATGAACGGAAAACGACATTCTCCAAAACGTTTTTCCCCAAAGTATTACTGGAATAAATCTGGATTCCACTTTTAACTTAGTCTATTTAATTTCACAAGGGATAATAATTTTTTCCGAAAACATCATTATCCACCATACACCGCTGTACAACGACTACTAAACGACCAATACGTAATAGCGGTCTCTCGATTAAGTGAATTATTACATTTGCATTTTCGTGCTCAAGAAAACTGCGACAATCACTAGCCTATGGGACTTAGCTGACCTATAACTGATAAGAGGTATCATAAACATAACGCGAACGTTATCGCATAAAAAATCCCGCAAATGCTTAGGCTTGGTCCAACAAATTGCAACGGGTGGGGGAAGACAGAATTGATTACACCAGGCCATTCAAGATCAAATCTTGTTCCCAGTTGTAATGTTGAGCGCATTTTTTGCACCAGCTTCAGAACACTAGAAGCAACACAAATCAAGACAACCTCAGCGATTCACACACACACACACACATCAATTGCGTCTCAATTCATATCTGAGGTCAAGCTGTCCAACGCTAATCGCGTTCCTCACTACTCAAACTACACAAGAGAAACCGATCTGTCAATCGCGTTTATTACGTATAGGACCTAAAACGAAACACACGCTAAACTTACATAGGCAAAAAAGCACATCGCAGATCATAAATGCAGGTGGATATAAAGTACAAAACTAAATTGAATCGGTTGTTTTGAATTTGAACTACTTTTACAGATTCAACTAATATCTGATAAGTATAACATTTATATCAATAAAAGTAATCACAATATTATCAAACATATAGCAGATAGTGATCAATACAAATCACTCCACATGCCCACATTAATTGTACCATGCGTAATCAAAATGGTATCCTGTCGAATCTGTACGTTCATCGACAAATAGAATTATTTATACTACTCATAAGTAGCAACGGGATAATAATATTCGGTGAAACGCAGCAATTTGGAACGCACCATCAGATGTATTTATGTGTTTAATATTGAATGATTAAAATATCAAAGATTCATCGGCACCTATTTGAATTACATTGAATCGAAATTTAAGATGCAGGAAATAATTAAAATAAGCTTTAGAACTTTAGTTTTTCTGACTATATGAGGTTACCTGCCTTCTGTGTTGGGACAAATTTTAATGAATCCCAAATACGTACGCCACCAGCATTCTGTGAATCAAACGTAATCTTGAACTTGTGCTCTCAATTGACACACACTTTTTCTCACATATATCAAGGTGCTAGCCCGTTTACTCGCGTTAAACCGGTTGAAATAACCAGTCTGATTGATCAACAACGTTCATGTATAATCAGCAAGAAAAACACGAGATTCAATCCAACAATTACTAAAGAAATGATCGAGAATTCAACATGTTTTCGGAAAGAATGTTTATAACGTTCCTCGGATCAAACTAATTGCCTGAACCGACTTCCTGTTCATTCATCTCAGTTCATTGTTTAATGGGTAGCAGCTTGCCAACAGCAAACGTCTTATCGCCATTTTGGTGTCATGCATCCAACGTTCACGACGTTACGCTCCGCGTTTCGCAACGAATTGATCATTGTGTTCTGATTTATCCCTGAGTTTAGCCATGCCAAATCTAATGGCGTTCATCCATGAATCCTACACCTAATGAGAATGCTAATCGATTAATATACACAAGACCAAGAACTAAACGCACGTCAATCTTATATAGGCAAATCTTACGTAATCAAAACAATGACCAGAGAAAAACTGCCCCGGTTGTTAGTTCGTTATGATTTGCAAATCGATGTCGTCCCAACTGTTTTTTCGTTTCAAGCCCTGATTATGTTGTTCTAGCTCGCTCGAAGTTGACGAATAACATATAGTTTTGAAAGAAAACTGTTGCTGCATGCACTTGACAAAAAATCATTAGTATTGGTATTGCATGAGAACCAATGAAAAAACATTTGTCACGTTATCTGAAAGCACCATGTGATTAGTTTTTTGCATTGAAATTGATTTAAATCCAGTAGGTTGTGTTTAATCCACGTGCGTAAGTATACGAAGATAAAAAAATTTGAAAATATTAGGTAGCATAGCAAATATTTGCTAATCAAAAATAAATAATCATGTAATGTCACGTGAAGTCCACTCGAATTTGATACGCAGATGTCGTCAAATCATCATCATGTATCTTGAATTAATCCCTTGAGTTCCTAGAGGAACATAGTGCCTCCTTTGGTTTCAGTAGCGGTTTGTGGTTTTTACAGAGTGGGGTTGCTGACCCCGCGTGTAACCCTCCTCCTTTTGCAGACGGGCTTGGGACCGTCCTCGGCGGAGTTGTGTGATTGTGTAATCCGCAGAAAGCGGAGGTTTAAAATCAGGGTCTCCATCTCCTAGATGGACTGCCGTGCCAGGCTAACGAGCTCCATCTTCCCGAAGCGAACAGGTTTTGAGGCGCATGTTACCCGCCTTCGCCCCTTCTTCTGTCAGTAGAAGCAGTTCCGCCACAAGCAGGCCAAAAGTTGGGCTTCGGTTGTTGAAAGCTATTTGAGACGCACGCCGTATGGGAGCATTTTGTAGGTAGCGGGAGCTTATCCCCACCACCACCCCCGGCTTTGTCAACCTTGGGAACCATCATCATGTATCATCGGAATGAAAATGTGACTTTCATTTCGGTAGTTGCATAATTCCGTTGAGACCTTGTCGGTTGTCAAAACCATCAGTAATGTACCTGATGTATTTCGTCGAATACATCAGACGTAGGAGCAAAGATTGTACTAATGTATGGTATTGCTCACATCCCCTTATTTTTACTTCCCAACCGCTCTCTGGTTGCTAACCATCATCATCATCTGATTATAGTATTGTATTATAGTATAGTATAGTGAGCCTTGCAACAAATTATGACTTAGATGCCACTCTTTCAACATTCACTGATACTAATCTTACTAACCTTATACTGCAAAACAGGAGGAAAAGAGAAGAAAAAGAGGGGTATGCCAACACTTTGCGATGCTCAGAAATGCTGGGACTAGTTACAACAGACCTAGTTTGCTGCAAATATATTTTAGTATTTCGAAGGGCTCCAGTCTGCCTAATGTTAGCGCTTTAATCAAAACACGAACAAAAAATTGTTATATTCGATGTAATATTCGTGGTAATTTCTTGCGATCCAGCTCCATCTGCGAACAGATCAAGAATTGTTTTCGACTGACAAAGTATCACTGTGTGTCTCTGTGTTCGACCATCGTATTTCATTATAAGAAACATATCTAACAGTATCATTCAAGTATTCCTTCGTTTACAACAATCTCACTATTTCAAGTCTTGCTGAACTTGATCTTACTGTCACCACCTGATGACGGCAAACAGCCAGAAACTGGTTGTTATTTTTAAGTGAGGGGATTTGAGCACAACACAATACGTAATAAATAGTTCTTTAAACAACCATGAAGGGTTAAATTCACTACGTTCATGTATCGATACTGATATTGATCTTGGATCAATCTGGAAATGGTAATAATCAATTTATTATAGAACCCATAATGTGCGCGATTGTTAAGCACCAACCTTTGTCTCTCAGTTAATATACAGATAATCATTTTCCGGCACATTGCAACGACAGAAATCGCGAGCATCCTGAAGACAACATACATAGACCCATGAGATTCTGGACATTGAATAATTGCATGCGGATCGCTTTTGTCACAAACTGTCCAGAAACAGACAGTTGGAGAATATTTGCAACGATTAAGTGGTATGCGATTGGTCACGGTCGACCAAACAATTCCAGATTGGCGAGGGATCCGTCTAGCACGAAATCTCATAAATAACAAATCGGAGTGACAACCGATACATGCATAAATGAGGTGATCGTTGCCACCTATATTTTCACGTGTTCAGCAAGTGAACCTAACACGGCCGATTAGTGCATTCGATTGATGAAACTTCACGTTTGAGTTAATCAATAAAGTATATTGATTTGCTTTTGATGGTGATTTCAATCATTGTTAACATTCATCAATTTGTGATTAAACTTGATGCACGAGCGTACTTCTTCTAAATTAACCGGTTTGGGCGATGTGCAGTTGTGAGGAAAAACCTAAGTCTGGCAGGCCTGAGCAGGTTACAGCTATTCAGTCATAATAACATCCTTTTATGAATCATTTATTCACATATTCTATTTGAGTCTTTTTGTCATTTGGATTTGACGCATTGTCCACAGATTGCGAAACATACTGCAATGTACGACTAGAAACGGTAACTGACATGATCGAAGGGCCGATGTGTTCATAGACCATTAAATTAGCCTACATTGACATGGACGAAATCTGCTACAATAAGACCAATTAAAAATGTATAACCATGGCAATAAGACCGTTCAAAGTTTACAGTCAAATCAGCAACCATGCGTCTCATTATGTCCCAACTTATTAAGTAACACTTTCGAATAGGTTTGCTTACCATCATAGAAATCATTTTAAGTGGTATCCAGACATTTGTATTGTATGTTTTCAGGTCATAAATCCAATGGATCTCTATGCACAGAAAGAAGTCCGTTAATAAATGCACGTCGAGTTTTCCTGAAGCAGTGCTGGTCTTTAGGTATGTTGGTGAATATTTTTGTCACGATTCCGGTTGAAAATGACCTTTAAACTAAAGTAATGTGTTGCTCACATGCCCAACAACACATTACTTCGGTCATCCACAAGCGCCTTGAGTGCTTTGACCAAGAATCACTTTGTGATTCTGTGTCTGAACATCGTGGTTCGTTGTACGAACCCTATATAACAGTTGGCATACAAGTATAATCTTGTTGACCTTTAAACTAGTTAAAAAGATCTCATTTGATAGATTTTTTAGAATTGTCGTGTTTAAAGTGAAATCGGAGATTTAAAGTTTTCTTCAGTAATTTCGTTATTGGCATACTTTGAGGCTCTTGAATCACTTTGTGGGTCAGTGCAGAATGATACATTTTATCTTCAAGAAGTGGAATAGTTCAATCCTTGCCCATCTGGTTGACGAGAACCCCCGAGTGAAAAACGAGAAAGCATTCTCAGTTGTTTAAAAGGGAATTCATTACGCTAAGCATTTTGAGTAGAGCTCAGAAGATTGTCATCAAAAGCCTAAAGCCAAACCACTACCCGTTGAAACGATTTATTTGTGATTTGTAATTCACATATAAATTTAATCACATTTACTTCTATGATCACCAAATAATTTTGAGTATTATAATAACAGTTCACTCGGTTGAATGAGATTTCAAATCAACAAAACTTTAATATAAGCATTGTGAGCTTCTGCATTGGGGGAAAGAGTTTATCGATTAAATACCATTCTAAGCACATCCACACGTTAGTACAATTATTGCTGAAGCCGTTTGCACTTTCAGCTTAGATCGATATGTTTTTTTCGTGATACTTAAGTTCACCTATGCATTCCTCGTTCAGGTATTTGGTGCAGCACGAAATATTATTCTTTTCACATCTTCAGATTTCAATCTATTTGTTACTATTGCCACTCGATTTGTTGTGGCGCAAATGAATATCAACTGTTTAAAAGTGGTCCATCGTGTTGCCTGCTACACAACGAGAATGTCCAAGTTTATTTGGTTAACATTATCCCTGCTGTTCTTGCTTCATGATCAAGCAAATTCAGCCGTTCTGGATACATCAGATGGTGAGTTTTATTCTTTTCATCCGCACGGAAATACTGCCATGGCCATAGATTTCAACGCTAAAGTGGATGGCAATGAAATCTTTCATCAAGCATTTGCAGGTTTTGTGACATTAAGTTGGCTGAACTATTGTGTTGAAATCGACTGTTTTATATCAATTTAATTATGCTTGGCGATCTTCAAAACGTTCTAACAAGTATTTTAAGATTTTTCAAAATTACTTCCTGCATGTTTATTAATGAATTTGTACACGAATAGTATTACAATTTGATAACGTTTTAGCCGTAAAAATCTTTTATGTAAATGTCGTTCGCTGCATGATCCTTACGAAGTTGATCTGACCAGTCGTATGTATAAAAAGAAATTGATTATTAAATAATTTTTGAACTCAATGATTTTGCGAATCGGATAACTCATCTTCTAGTATCAAAGATGGAACATCTGTCTATAGTATACATTATATACATTATAATATACATTATATAATACATTATATACATTATATGCTTTATATAATATTATAAAATATTACTTTTATTGATATAAATGCTCATGATAATGGGCTTAACCCCATTAAACATGTGTTTAGACAGATGTGATTCTACAGATTGGTCGTACCGACCTTATCCAACGGTGGCATATAAGCGCAACTTGTTTTCCATTTTTCCATTAACGCAAGCGCATGCGGATCTTGATCTTCCTGTCCCTACCTGATGAGTGCAAACAGCACGAAACCGGTCGTGGTGTGTGTGTGTGTGTGTGACGGAAATGCATGCAAATGAGCATTTTCTTATATTATTATTCTTATATTATACTAAAGTTTTTAACAGCCAGAGGGGTTCTTTACCGTATTGACGACTTTGAATTCGATTTATTTTAATATATAATATAAATTACTATTTGGAAAAAGAACATTTACTGTGTAATCCTGCGATTTAGCCTCTAATCGAATTCGTTATATGTCTCAGTTTGTAAAGTGTAAATCCATTACTTAATTACTGCAAATCTCAGGTTACCTAATCAAATGTAAATAGGTTGTGCTGGGACAACCTCCGACTTAAAAGAGCACTGGTTTTATCAGTTATTGCATTTTTCATTTCCGAAGTAAACTAAGATATAAAAATATAACTTATCTAACTCGTCAAAATTCAATTTTCAGTTACGTCATAAACATCAAATTTTACATCGAATGCCACAGATCTATTTTGTGTTTGCTCAAAATTGTTTACAAGTTTCTGGCTGTTTGTAATTTTACAATGAAGTTCAGATGCCTGTTAAATTTGAAGTGTTAGCACCAATTTCTTTAGCATGATTTTTTATGTTGGATATTGTTTTGGCTCTTTCTTAACAGGCTCTTTCCGATTTCCCCATCTACCAGATTGGATTGATTAGGAAAACAAAAGAGAAATCTCAATCATTTTAAATCAAGTATTAATAATAATAATAATAATAATACTAATAATAATAATAATAATAATAATAATAATAATAATAATATTAATAATAATAATGGTAATAATAATAATAATAATAATAATAATAATAATAATAATGGTAATATTAATAATAATAATAATAATATTAATAATAATAATAATAATAATGAAGAATAATTAATTATAATAATAATAATTAATAATAATAATAATAAATTGAATAAATAATAATTAATAATAATAAGAATAATAATAATAACAAGAATAATAATAATAATATTAATTATATTAATAATAATAATAATAATAATATAATAATAATAATAATAATAATAATAATAATAATAATAATAATAATAATAATAATAATAATAATAATAATAGAATAATAATAATAATAATAATAATAATAATAATAATAATAATAATAATAATAATAATAATAATAATAATAATAATAATGCACGAATTTTATTTGATAATATTAGAAATATAAGCCTTAGACAAATGTTGATGAAACCCCAAAAAATTATGTACCACTTATGCATGTAAACTGTTTTTCTCAGGACACGTTCGCATAATATCAACGGGATAAATTAAACTGAAATTGTTCAAGTAGCAGTTCGTTTTTCTAAAATATATTTTGATGTTAATAGGGTAAAGTAGCTTCGATGCGGAGTCGTTTTTGAAGTCAGCATGATGTACAGTGATAGAGTCTATATAATTGCCAATTAAACAGGATGTGGTTCATGCTAAGGATTATTGATAAACCGTGAAATAATTTCTGGGCGCTCAAGCTTCTGCGATTGGAAAACTGGCATCAGATTCCAATTGTCGTATTTAAGTTGATGAGAAAACAATAACATCGAAGCTAACAATTATTTAATCTTCCCCAATGGATACCGATTTTAAGCCTCCTACCAAGTGTTATACGTTCTTGATGAACGAGGCCATGTTGCCGACTAATAGTTTCAACAAATAAGCCAAATGTCTCGCTAACTCGTGCTCGTGATCTGATCCCATCGATGATAGGCATTAAAGGAACGACATCTTTATGTATTTGACGAAAGTCATAGAATCTCTGAGTGATAGTACATTTGGGATAAAATTTTATAACATAGGCTCTATCCCAAGCTCTCCTTAACGCTGCGTAAATACCTAGCAACTAACATTTTGCAGATATTCATCACATTTTGATAGATACGTTGAGGAGATCTTCAAGCAGCGGTTGAGAAGTATCATTAGGAATCATAATAGGAAAACGCTCTTTCAAGCATGTCTCCATCAAATACATCACTTGCGCATAAAAAGATCCAGATAAAACGTTTCGGATTGAATTCTAGATAAAATGAGCGAATTTCAAATTGCTTCGTGACGTTCATCACGCAGTTTAATAATCATAAGTTCAGCATATTTTCCGGGATTGAAAGACAGATATTTCTCTTGTGATTAGTTGGACTTTGTCTAAAGCAGCTGAATGTGCATGAAAAGGGTTGTTTCAGGGTACTGCTGATCAAATAAACAAGTCAGCTACATATTTGAGAATGAAAATTGAGGGTGGCTGTAAAATCGCAGCCAGGTATGGTAAACAATGGAGTTTTAAATGTAATAACGATACAATTACAATATTCATTTGAATATAGTAGTAAGATTCGCAGTCTACACCTTATCACCTATTTAAAAATTCAACAATCAGTGTTTGGTTTTATTTCAAATCCAACCTTTTTGGCGATCAATTCAATACAAAATATCCCACCTCGGTTGCAGTGGAAAGCGATCTCATCGATGTTCTGCAATTTAAAATAAGAACAACAGCGCCCCGAAATGTTCCGACGTTTCAAAAGTTTGTAGAGTACATTATGAAGTTTTCTGTGGTCCGCTTGTATCTGTGTTTAAGGGCTTATGTGAATTAGAAAAACAGTAATGATATGCTGCTCACCAATTGACCAAGAATCGATTTAAATTTTTCTTTCAGTGAGGAATCAACCGGGCTTCTTGCAACAACCACCCGAAATTCAGTACATCGATTATACGGACGTAAATTACACCTGTCCAACGGTAACTCCAAGGTGAGTGCTGAATGTATGAGTTAGTTTCGGCTGCTATGAACTGTGCAGTTATCATTTAGTTCATTCGTGAGATTTGCATATGGTGATATCAGGAATATTTCATAACATCTATTATGACGTGCAGTTTCGACAAATTTCTATTATCACATTTCCCAGAATACCATAAATCAAAATGGTCTTTGTGAACGCTACTATTGTGGAGAGAGTGTTTGTTATGGTCATGTCATATCCCGCTGTAGGCTTAGATATTGTTGTGTTGTCCAGCCTACCACCCCGACTGCCTATCTGACGACAATCTAAACTTCAATCGTTTCCAATCGAGTGATCGGTTTTGCTTTCAACGTTAAACATGGCTCGCCGTATCCTTCGCCAAATAGCTTACTACGCACGTGACAAAGAACAAAGCAGACGCGAAACTTGTATAACCAAATCTGGTAACCAAAAACATTTCTTGACTTTTCCATGAATGCTGTCACTTCGATCTGATTTATCACCAGATTTGGCGTCAGCAGGTTCCGTGTAAGACATCAACGCGCTTGACTAAAACCATGACAAATCGCATAACGTACAATAGCGACTGACATTTTTATTGTTGTTGGCGAAAATGTTGTTACTGGCCCCGTTCTCATTAATTCATTTTGAATACCGAATTCTATTTGTCGTCGGACATTAAGACATTACATGCTATCGTTTTGTGCCGAGGATTGGTGTCTTGGTGTCTGTTGATTGACATTATTAATTAGTGCGCTTCACACTCGTACGATAACGATTGTCGGGGCATGTGTGCAACATATTATTTGTTTGCAGACTGTTGCATTATGCGCCAAAATAATGCAATATTGTGGCGATATAAAATACATTGAAAACAAGTGTTTATCACGGGCTTTTGGCTAATATAAAGAACACCACACAAAGAAACATCACAAGATCAGAAAACCCCATTACGTCTGATGACAACAATATTAAATTAGAGTTTCGGAAGAATTGAACGAGATTGGATTGAGCGACACCATACAGGGGAACAGTACCGATGGAAATTGCCGATATTTAACGATATGCACTTTCTCCAGGTCGGTCAAACGAACCCAAAGTGGCGAGGCTTTGAGGTGAATCGGGTTGCACGAAATCGAATAGAAAACCAAAACGATATGTCGCTGACAATGTTGTCGTAAGATAGTTATGTGTTTTACTGCTTGCCACGTGACCTAATGAAAGCGTTTGATCTATTGGCGTCCGCTGGGACCTTGATTTTAACAAGGTGAACAAATATACCGCATTCTACATCAGCATTGAACACACTTTGTGCACACAGGCGATCTAACATCCACCGCGACCCTTCCTCCGTTCACACAACTTCCGATTGCCTCCGAATTCATTGCCGAAGTCAACAATGTCCAACGCTAACCGCACTCAAACACCGATTCACACACTCAATTGCTCAAATGCGTTTATGACGTACACACATACATCTATATACCGCGGAACCGATGCAGCTTTACTCCTAAATCTTGTTCTGACAAGCAATGAACATGAAATTGATTAGGTTGCTTTGGATGGTTCACTGAGACTAAGTGATCACATCGTCATCCAGTTTGACTATCTGTTTGAAGTGTAAGAAAAATAATGCCCGTAAAAGTGTTAGACGGATCAACATCATGTTTTGATTGATGCTCTCAGAAACGCGACTAAACAGAAACCTGGGAAACATTCCGTTAACTGTGGAACAATTTAATCAATTTCATCCAAGTCAAGTTTTACTACCACCAATTCTGAAGCAATTGATCATATTAAAAAAAGCCTGCTGCTGCGGAAGCTTGAAAGGATAGGTTTAAACGGAAAGTTGTTGATTTGGCTAAATTACTAGCTAAGAAATCGCACTAACCACGTTCGTTTTGACGGTGAATTATCTAAACCAATCACAACAACTAGCGGAGTTCCATTATCTGCTTTATGTCAATGAACTACCGAAACTTGTTAGATGTAACAACTTGTTAGTAGCGGACGACAAAAAAACTATGACGATGCATTCGATGCGATTACAAATAGATCTTGATACGCTTCACATTTCGTCTTTAAAAAATAAACTGCCGTTTAACTTCAACAAATACAGGCTCTTGAATGTAGAAAATCGAATAAATTTCACATACCTTATAGCTTCACATTCCCTTGAAAATGACCTTGTGTAACTGGATATGTTACAGTTTAAAAACTACACTTCAAACTAAAATAGTCTCAAGAATTACGAATACCTACTTGAGACCAGTAATGGAAAACGCTGCGAAGTCATGCTCACCGTGGCTCAAAAAGGATGTAGAACTTAAACAGCGAATCTATCGCCGCTCAACGAATCTAGTTCTCAACAACCGAAGCAAGCCTTATAAAGAAATGGCAGATCAACTGAATCTGTTCGACGAATCAGAGGAGACCTTATCCTACATTACAAAATATCCCATACCCAAAACCATCCATTTAATTACCTGTTTACGCGATCTGATACGAGAAATTATCGGACCTATTAATATAGTTTGGTGGTAATCCGTTCGCGCTTTAACTGTAGAAGGTATTTTTATTGTGTTAATGTCTGTTTTATTTGTAATAGTTTATGTTGTACCGTTGCTCACTCCACTAGATTACATGAATTTAAAACGAAATTAGACTAAATTTAATTTAATTATTCGTTTCCCGAACACTTATATACTGCTTAATCTAATTGCTTATCTTGTTTTAGACACTTAGATTTCAATTTTTACCGTCTTGTGGTTATTGTTATCCTTGTTGCTTCAAGTCCATTAAAATCTCGAAATATTAATTAAATTTGAATGAAATAATTTCAAAATTATTATTCTTGAGTGTTTGCGATTTTTATCGTTGGAATATTTGTTTCTCCTTTGAACTGTAAGAAGGTGTTCTGCTTACTGCTCCTCGTCAGGGATCTTCACGTACATACCATTATCTTGTTACTAATCACAGCGTAATACACCCCGACAAGCACGTTGAGTATTGCCCAAGCGCCTAGAATGCTGACAACAAAAATGTATCAAACTTGCGTAAATCAACCACAGTGCCAAAGCTATAGCTATATAGATGAGATTAGCATGGTAGACATAAACAACAATTATATTTTGGGTTTATTTTCAGTATTAATTTATTTTTTACCTCCATATATAGCGCGTTGGAATACACAATTGGCCTGTGTTATTCAGGTCATTTGCGTAAAACGCTTCATTTTGCGGCCAAACTGTGTTAAATACCATTCTTTATAAACCAAACGTTCTGAACGTGTCCAGTTGCTCACAACCCCCGCAGTTAATCTCATTAACTATTTGATATTAGTATGCGTGGCCTGAAAACAATGAATAAGTGAATCATCGACGTTAAACTGAGACAAAATATGTTCGTTGTGTCCTCGGGTCTGTGGTGAAACTACCATTGTTTGAACCAGTTCTACCACAATGAAAGCGAATACGAGAAAAATTGATCTTTTTTCTCATTAATCGAGGAAATGGATTTCATGTCGAATATACTTTTTATATTTTGACCTTTGGCATTGGGAATAATTTTACGTGATCAATTGAACAATGCAACATAAGATATGAACTGTTCAGAATGGCAACGACTAAATTAGAGCAAAAAGCGATTTTAAACAATGAAATCAACTCCAAAAGTAACGCACCTCGGGTCGAATAAAAAATATGGTTCTAAAGCTTTTAATCTTAAAAGCTTCACAAAATTTATGCTTTCTGAATTGGAGCTCCAGTAGATATGGTCTTGAATATCTATGATTTATTTAACATCATTCCAGCTACAAGAAATCTATAAAATTAATACGTAACAATCATAGTCTTTGTGTATAGGGGTAAAAACGGTTGAGTTCAATTTTAAAATTCGCTTTTTTAGCAGTTACAACGGCTGATGTTGATACTACTTAATGGATCACACGCAGTTAACGGAATCTTTGAGCAGATTTCCAATTTAGCTTTATTGGATTTTGTACTGGCGTGACAGTGGTTAAAATCTAATACATGAATGTATTGGATTTGAAGGAATAACCACTTCAGTTCACAATTTATACTTAAGCAAATTGAGACATTTACCACTGGAGTATATAGTTAACACGACCATACTGTCCAATCACATGTGAGTATACAGATCTAGATGGGATGAAAGGAAGAACCTAATTTACATGCTTTACCAACACACGAACAAACCACACCCCCGGTTCCGTGTTGCAGTGACAGTACAATCAGGATCTAAATGCCTTAAAAAGGTGAAAAATGGTAAATCTGTTGAACAAACTGTTTAATAACGCGGCCAGACATTATGGGACTAAGCCCACAGCCATGATCAAAGAACCTAATTTGCATAGTATTCCATCGCATACCCCACAACTGGTTAAACAGGTTGTTTGACCTATTTTATATAATAGTAGCTTACAAGGTCAACGTTTTCCACATTTTCAATTAGAATAAGGCATGTAGACCATGATCGTACCGTCCTATTCTGATGGGTACAAACAGTACGGAACCGGTCATGGGTTGTATGCGACGGAAATGCTAGGAAATGACGTTCTTTAAAAACGTACTGTGTTTGCCTCACTTTTGTTATTTTTCTGTGCATGTAAAACAAGATTGTACGTAAGATTGTCGATCCGTTTACATCGGGTTTTGAAAGAACAATTGGTTTACAACTTTCCTGCGCATAATTGCTGAGAATAAGCAAATGTAGTGGTGTGTAATGGATTGGGATGTAAGCCCCAGCATATATTGTAGATTATTTCCGTTTTAAAATTATGTACATAACCACTTGGTCTCCAAGATTAATTTTTTTCCATGTAAACTACGCTTTAAAATGTAGCTACATAACCAGATTTATACTTATGCGACTCTGGTTGTGCAATACATTGGAGAAATATTTTCAAGTTCAATTCTAAACATTATCAAATGTAAAAGACTCTGCAGTCTGCTTTGAATTATTAAGTTCGAACAATATTCAGCAAGTAACCGGAAAGTTAATAAAAATTTTATGAAGATGTTACATACAGTTTATAAACTGAAAATTTTGTACGTTTTTTTCCACAGTAAAACTCCGAGTGACGAATCAGATGATGCTGGATTACAACTAGGGAAATTGCTACAACATAAAGAAGATACCTATCTGGACACGTACCAAGTGCAATGTGTAACCGAAAATCAGTTTGGTATTGCTGTGGCAAACATAACAACAGTTTATCGCACTCGTGAGTTTTCACTTTTCCGGTGTTCGTCATGTTTACTGAGCAACAAAACCGCAAGGAACTTTTCTAATGATTAATTGTGTATTAAGCAGAGTTATGCTTGGTTGTATGTCATATCAAATACGAAATATTTGTAAAGCCATTCCCTATATTTTTAAGATTTCTAAGGATGATGACTTACAGATGTGATCCTGGGAAAGAAATCAATTAAAATGTTTTATATCGAACATGAAGGATGAGAAATTGGTAACGCACGAACCAGTTAAGGATAGAGATATCGGGTTCGAACCTAGCCGTGCTATGGTCTTCATAACAACGTGCTTTACCAAATATATAAACAATTCCAAAGTAAGGAATTAATTCCACCTTCTAGAAGATAACATTTTATCGCATGTACCAAATTTGCGAATGAAAACGGATAACATAATCAAACCAAGTGGACGTTGGCGGTATTATATATTACAATGTAAGGTATTTTATTGTATCGCTATATGTAGTAGGTGGCGTATTTTGAATTACATTATTATTTGTCAACCTCAGTCCAATTTAATACCACTGAACTTGGGTTCCGTTTAAACCATAACTTATTATCATATCGAACTTGTCGAACGCTCTTCATCGCTCTTCGAGGTTCTTCTATCTTGAACACTCTGCACTCGTATTTTAATCAATGTTTACTGCAAAGTATTTTATTTTTGAACCATGAAAACCTTGAATGACCTAGATTTACTCCGAATAATAAATAGCTGAATATAAGAAAGCGGGAGCATCTAAATCCTACCTGTATCAATTTGCATTTGGACAATCTCAAGTATTTGATAACGTTTGTTATTTTAGACATGAAACTTCTAATATATGTTTTAAACCAATTGTAGCTGTAACATCTTGAGGATCAGATAAATCATTTCCGGTAACAAATTTTGTTGAAGTTATGAAAAATTTTTCGATCCCCTTCGGGCATATACATGTACACATAATTTAAAATGAACCCAAATTAATACATCAAAATAGATTTCAATGATTCTAGCGTGATAAATGTGGCAACAACTTATTTTGAGATGGGACATGATTGATTCTTTTGGCAAAATATGTGTTATCTTGTTCCCCAACGTATCAGCACAGACCCAGAAGAATGTTAGACATTTTACAAAAAGAAACATCCCAAAAGTTCACGTTTACATTCAAGATATGGCGGATGAAACATCCTAAAATGGCATATGTACACACAAGATTATTCCGGCACAATTTTAAACTACTCATAAGTAAAGAAAATAAAACATATATAACTAATTGACGAATGCAAAGATTTCATCGAAACCCTGTGAGCTGTGTGTTAAAATGGCTTGTACTTATCAACATTAGTACAGTAAAACTCTTATATGTGTTGATTTAATCTATAGCAAAATAATATTCAAAATTGTTGCGATGAAATAAATGACTCAAAAGAAAACAAATGTCAACACGCTTTGCTCAAAAGAAATTAAGTTTCAAATTTGACGTTTATGTTTGCTAAAGAATTTGAATTTCCAATAAGTACAGGTTATTAATGTAGGTACAAAAATAATTACAGATATATTATATGAATTGTCCTTTTAACTTGGGTAAGTTAAGGAAATTATTTTTTTATATAAATGGGAAAATATCAAGAAAACATTCGAATTAAAAGTCAGGATTTGATGTAAATAATTCTAATCTAGGGGAGTTTACTAAATTTTGTGTGGAATTTGAAACAAAGTGTACGCCCGAATAAAACTACATATGCCTATTACGTTTGTATAATGGAATAACCAAAATGCAATCATTATGTTTGTTGTTGCTAGAGGTTGAAATTGGGAATAACTTTATCCAGTGTGCGGAAAAAACATAAGATAACCTCGCATTGTATTTTATGTGTTAATTTTCAATAACATAGACGCACCACGAGTCACAGTAATGTTTGGTAACAAAGAACGCAACGCAAGATTCTGGTAAGTAAGCTTAAACAGATAGTATACACGGAATTTCTACCTCAGTGAACATATGCATTATGTAGAAATCTGCCGTTGCGACACATTAATTCGCGTGCACAGGTTAATTTGAATGAACCGTTAATGATGTCAACCTCGTTTTCTATCCAGATACATTACGTGACCTCTGAGGATAATTTTCGTTAGGTTAATTACGAATCCGACAAGGCATTAGCTTGTCGATTTGCCAAGCATTTATTATACAAATGGAATGATTTGCGTCTAGACAGCTTACCAAAAAAGTCCCTTTAAATATGTCGATGCAGGCTGCCAATTCGATTTGATTTGTCAAGCGACTTCATGCTACTCAATTTCCGTCGAATCATACCTGCTTTGGGCTTGTGTGACGACGAGTTGAATATCAATCAAACATATTGACCTTCCTCAACGAGCGGTTTCCATCTTAGTGGTCACTCGCAATGTCATCCCTATTCTTATGTGTTCGATTTTGATATTATTTGATATAAATTGAGCAACTGACAAAAATTTAAATTGCTTTTTCCCAATAGATCCTGTGTATTTTAAAGTATTCAAATCAGAATCGAGGAAAATCAGCACTGGGAGATACAAAACCCTGTCCTGTATAGAAAAGGATGAACCCATACCGGGAAACATCACTTGGTATCGGCAACTGAATGGCGGCGATACGGTCAAAGTGGAAAACAGCAAAATGGAATTTGTCACACAACGAGGTATGTTGACTTCTTTTTCGCAGTGATTCGAGTCATCGATTTGTAATCATATGAACATGTCTGGATGAATTAAATGTATATTATTGTTCACAAAAGATTTCCCATTAAACACAGCATCCATATTGAGTTTCAGCATTCTCGATTAGTCATCAAATGTCGAGCGTAAAACGAAATGGTCATCAAAATAATTATTCTTTGTCTCAAAGGTGAATAAACCACCCTGGTAAACGGCATGATTATCTATACTTCTGTACACCACTATGATAACTATTTATCTATCTTCCAAATGTGCACTTGTTACAACTGATCGCTTTCTCGAAAAGCACAACTAATTGTCTTCTTATCTAATTTGATTTCAATTTTCTTGCAAAACATCACTCTCCAAACGTGCCAAACATTCGGGATTTTCAACATTTTTACTTACTTATATCAGAACTGAGTAAATTATAACCCAGCCGGTATTTTTGCGTTAGCCACATTCTGTGATACTCGAAAACCTCCGTTACTGGATTCTTTAGTCATTCCTTTATTGGATTTGCATGATTTCATGGGAATTCTAATTACTTCGTATTCCCCGATTATCAAGGAGTTTTATACGTATCAAACACCGGAATTCGAACAAGTGGGACTTGGCAATATTGGTGTGAAGTGAGCTATCCCAATTCGTCGGTAATTGAATATGGCCAGAAGGTGTCCGTTGAGTATACTTCTCGTGAGGTCACTGTTGTCCCGAATGTAGTCATCACCGAAATGACACCTGTTGGTGTCATGGGGAAACCATTCGCAATGAAGTGCTTCGTTCTTGGATATCCTGTTCCGGAGATAGAATGGCTTCGCCTCAAAAGCGGATTAAAACTTCCGATTACATCCGATGCTGTGAGTATAAATGAAATTAATTTTGAAACATTTTATTTGAAATTATTCGGAATTTAAATGATTCATTAAATTTGTAAATATTAACTATCGGTTAGAGGTTCGATTCTATGAATTTGACCGGGGTAAACTGGGAGATCTTCGTAGCTCCAATTTGATAGATGACTGACTGTTACCGAAAGAAGTGGGCTGTTAAATATAATCCCATTTGCACTAATATTTGTACTCATCCAGGAATGTATTAATGAACGAATCTCCTCCAGAACGGCTACGATTGTTGTGCTGCTGGTAGTTCGTCATTACGCATGCTTCAGATGTGGTGCGGTTTGGTTATACATGGGATAGGTCCTAGTGCATCTCGATTTTTTTGACCCAACAAGTAATTATTTGTCCCTTTAATTCTCTAATTGCCTCCCTATCAAAAATCGTCTCAAATGATTGATTTGCAGATGTTTTGACTAACATTGACTTCGACCTTAATCAAGTATATATAATAGCCAACACAAAATTAAATATATGTGACGGATTTTCAGGAGTACGGGGATTCTATCTCATTGAAAGGAGACGATACAGAACTTCACATCAGTTCTTTATCTCATGCACATAGCGGAGACTACATATGCAGGCCGACAGTAAGTGGTGCGTCCCAGATGGCAATACCGGAACAAACGTTCAAGGTAGTTGTACAAGGTACGCGTTAACTTTATACATTCTGTCATATTATTAAACACCATGTGAAATTGATTTTTTCACCAAACTTTCAAACTGTATTTTTTGTTTATAGCACCTCATTATACTTGACAATCAAAATCTTTGTACCTAACTTATGCGTCGAAATTTACTAGTTCATGATGCTTCCATTGCCATGGTCCTCATCCATATGGGCTGAAAATGTTTATTAACAACATGTGACACTGAATTTTGTTTAATGGTTGATGTTTAACAGATTCATTTCTATTTTCTAACAAGGTAATTCAAGGTAATTCAAAGATTTTATTGGTCTAAAAAGCAACACACTTAACAATAACTATAGGATGGTGAAAATTAACATGAACTTGTATAAAACAAGACAAGCATTTAGATTTAGCAGTATATAAGTATTTGGGAAACGAATAACTCATTAATAACTAGTCTAATTTAGTTTTACGGTTTTGCAAGTAAGTGGATTAAGAAACGTTAGAAGGATAACTATTGTAAGTATAGTACACACGGACAGATTAAAAATACCTTATAGAGTTCGGGCGGGAATGTGATAGATTATTGTATTTTTTAGCGTGAATAAATAATGCAAGGAATGGTTTAAGGTATGGAATATGTCTTAAAGTAGGATAATATCTCTTCTGATTTTTCGATATGGAAATTCGAGCAAATCCGGGTGAACTATCCTTACTTCAAAGGGCATGCTTTGTTTGCTGAGAACTAGTTTTGTTGAGAGGTGTTAGATTCGCTGCACAAGTTTTACAAGTTTTTGAGCCACGGTGGCCATGACTGCACAACGTATTCCATGGCTGGTTTCAAGTAGATGTTCATGTTTCTTTGGAATATCTTGGGCGAAAATTTCCCAAATACCCGTTTGAGTAGATTGAGAACACTTGTTGCCTCTGTACAACCAGTGTTAGTTTGAAGTGAGGTTTTTAAATTGCAGTATATTCAGATTTGCGATGCCATTCTCAAGGGTATGTGAAGCTGTATAATTTTGGAAAATTACACGATTCCCCAAATTTAAGAGCCTGCATTTGTTCAAGTTGAACGGTAATTTTTTCTTCAAAGAAAAGATGTGAAGCGTATCAAGATCTGTTTGTAATAGCATCGAATACATCACCATAGATTTATGTCGTCGCTAATAACGAATTGTTACACCGAACAAGTTCCGGTTATTTTATTGACATAAATCAGATAAAGGATCGGATCAAGGAATGAACTTTGGGGAACCCCGCTAGATGTTGCGATTGGTTTAGAGAATTCACCATAATCGGGAACCTGAAAGTGCGATTTCTTAGGTATTCATTTAGCTAAATCAGCATCTTTCCATTTATATCAAGACTATCAAGCTTCTGCAGTAATAGGCTATGTTTACCATGATCAAATTCTTTAGAGATATCTGGTATGAATTGATTGTAGTAAAAGTGGTCTTGGATGAAAATTGGTTAACATTGTTCCTCAGAAAACAGAATGTTTCCCAGGTATCCGATGACGGCATTTTCCTATGCTGCCGCTTAGCAAATTTTCGTAAATTTAACTAATTACAAGTTCGGCATTTTATTTTAAATTAGAGGTATTTTCTTGAGTTCCTAAGGACAAATTCTGATATCAATTCGACTGAATTCTTGATATTAGATAGAAGCCATACTCAAAACTCATGTTCGTTGCTGCCTTCTGGTTGGCCGTTAATCGCGTTTCTAAGAGCATCAATCAAAGTACGAATGTTGATCCGTCTAACAGTTTTACGGGCATTATTTGTTCTTACGGCTTCAAACAGATTGTCAAACTGGATGACGACGTGATTACTTAGTCCCAGTGGACATTCGTGAGCAACGTTATCAATGTTGTGTTCATTGCGTATTAGAACTAGATCTAGGAGTCAAGCTACATCGGTTTCGAGGAATTTGTATTACAGGCAACGTGTTTAAAAAATAGAATATCGTCCAACAACTCACTGATTGCGATATTCAAGATAGTGTTCTGAATGAATGATACATCTCTGCATATTCCGTAACATCGAATCGGCTAAAATTGAAAAATTCACAATGAATGTGGAATTAACCCTGTTAGTACTGTCGAGTAGAGTCTGATTGCGATTCTCTTTGTATTCGTCATAATGTAATCGCAATGTGCACCAATTTGCCTCACGTAACATAATAACTAGATGCATAATCTCACGGCACAGATGGTTTTTGTCTAAAGTATAATTATGGTCCTACCAACCCTCTCATTCCACGCCCATGGCGAATATGTGACATGTTCGTTTTGATTTTTATACACGCAGCATCCACCAGGCAATTTTTCATAATTTAGGATCAGTATCGCCTGTGGGATCAATAATTTGTCAGATTTTGCGTGCAACATGTGTAAGCAGTTGACTTTACCACTCACTAATTTCACGCTGGTGACGCATGTTCCGCGAACATTAGATCGTTTCAATCTATTGTGGTGCACAAATCCACATCACTTGCCACAGCACAAAACATTGGTCTTTCATAAGCGCCACCAGCACATGGCCAAGTATCAATTTGTCATTGTGTATTTGAACATTGTTGTTCTGAGTAAGAACCTTATACCATAGTGGAATACACGTATAAGGTTTTTCAGAACTCAGAAAGTTTTAAGGTATGAAAAGCAGTAAGCTTAACAATAACCAGCGGATGACGAGGTACAACATTGATTAAAATTATATAATCTCTCAAAAGACAATAGGGACAGTTACATACCGCATGGTTCGTCATATACTCATCCAGTTTAGAACCGAAAACCACCACAGATACCGAGCGTGTGATTTCTTCAGGCAAAACGTTCAAAGTGAAACAAAGTTTTTTCAAATCAAGAATACGGAATGCTTGAAGCCCTTAAATGTTCTCGTGTTCGAGTCAGGCCATTGGGCTTTAGTAAGTGTTTATGGGGATGGCTTTCAGTATGCAATACTTTGAAGGCCAACAGGATATTACTGCTCATCCGTCGATGGTTAAAATCGTACAGATTTAGTTTTAACCTTCGTTCTTTGAAAGACAATTTACTGTAACAGGAAACCCATTTTTGTCGCACGATGATAGATCCTGTCAAGTAGTTCAACATATTTTCTCAGCCATGAAGGGAATATTAACAATAACATGGTGTATTATTTACCGGGCTAATGTTTCATGCGTGAGGATCTTGAATTTTCATTTTAGAATACTCAAGATAGGGCAGGCTGTGTTGGACGCTGTTGGGCAATGATTTCCTGGCATAAGGTTAAAGGACAACCAGATACTGAGTTTTTTTTCTGCGGTGGTCAAGACGAGATCTGGCGTGCCAAACTGTTACGTGTAGTGCAGAGATTTTCAAAGCCGCAGCATTTTACATTTAGCAGGGTTAAATGATTACTCATTTGTCTGTGAAAAATGAAATAAGGTGCACAAATCCCGTTGTATTGCCATGCAGTCATTAACAAACCTGACATTTTGTTTATCAGGTCGTTTCATTTTAACAAGTTCAACAAAAACTACAGATCACGGTAGAAAAATCGATACGGGTGATGTTCGTTTTTGCGGTATTGTGTGCAGTTGACTGAAAGTGAGGAGTTCTAAAAATATTTCGTAACCCTATTTAGCCGCGAATTCGTCAGTCTTCCTTTGAGAATATTGGCGTGAAATTGATTTCACGTGGAGTACTTATCCGAGTATTTCCCTATAGTGGTAAACACTAATGGGTTGATTGAACAACAGAAAGACAAAAAGCGATACAAATGATCGAATGAAAAGCAGAACATCAATGGGTGATGCACACAAAGAATAACGCATCGTAGATGGATAACTCTTGTATGATTAGATCTGTCGTAGCAAACTCTCTCAAGCGACAGCAATTTCTTTCAAGTACCTCCGTTCACTTTTCAGCGCAAACATGTTGCGTTTGTTCTGAATAGACGAAACACAAAACGTTTACCGAGAAACTCGAAATTGTTTGCTAAATTGATTCAAAATTATCGGTCACAACAACCCAAATAGACTACAAATTCGGCCACCTCGACCAAAAGTTATAAATAATGTAAGAAAAGTAACCATTATCATCTCGACTACTGCCACACGGTAACGAACATTTGTGAATATTTATATTTCGAACGGATCGCAATGTATAAAAAGAGCGATTTGAAAACATGAAAAATAATCAAGAGTGAGTAGCATACAACTTAAGCGGTTGATATAAATTGTTGTTCGAAATGGCGATATCTTTTTGAAGTGTTTGATTTTACGTTTATTCGGCCAGTGCGACATATGAATAATCAACCAAATGTTACAAAATTGCGCGAGAGCATTTAAAATTGTTGAGGATATCAAAGTAAGGTTGAAGGATTGTTACCAATATCACAATTGACAAAATTATTCTTCAATATTAGTCATGAAATTAGGTCAAAAAATAAAATAAAATTACCCATTTGTTTTCCAATTTTAAAACCCACCAATAGGCCCCCCTGCGTACTCCATGGTCCCGGAAAATAAACACGTCACAGAGGGAGAAAACGTGATTTTTGGTTGTGCGGCGGATGAGGAGAAAACCATACCTCGAGCTGAAATCATTTGGATGAAAAATAACGAAATAATTGACTACCAACTCGCTCACTCACGTGCGAAAATTTTAAACGGAGTAAGTGCATGTTGAAACTGGTTTTGGTGATGCATTGTGTTCCATGGTTCTTTTAATTCCCAACACGCAGGTTTTCCATGCAGCAGAGTGGAGAAAAAATTACCTTTTAAAGCAGGTGTTACGTTGTCAATCTCCACTTGGTTTTAGCCACCTTCAGCCCTGTGCAAATTGAACTTGAACCTATTTACATCTCGATATGATCACAGAGTCGGATAAACTTAATCAGTCAAACGTTTCATCCACGGCTTGTCAAATAGAAGAGGTGATTTATCTGTTCGCTAATATAGCGCATACATATGTTAACGTATGAAGTAAAATGAAAATCAGGTGTCAAACCTACAAGCTATGTTAAATATCAACTTCGGTAACTGAAATTTAATTTAGTTAGATCCGTCGTAATGTGCTACAATTAATCCCAAAGTGTTCCATGTTTAGCCACACTGTCTCAAGCTTGTATACCGGAAACCGTCGCTTGGTTCTCATATTCATCGGGTCGATGTGGTATTTTGTTTTGATTCCTAGTTTCGGTGGCATTTACATTGACTGGGATCAATCGCCCTATGTTTTGAATTAGATACTTAACATTATTCTCCGCATAAAATCGGTAAGCATACTAACTTCAACCAATACTTTATGGGGAATCCATACGTCAATGTTAGTTAGTTGACCACTTGAGCAAAATCAATTTAGTGAATTCAGATTTGACTTTACGTAGTTTCTCTTTTGTGTTCTTTGCTAATGATATTTATAAGCGGGCACCACAAATTCTTACGTCTCATCACAACTTGAGTTGTACAAATGAATTTTCTGAAGAACGTGCCAGTAAATTCGATAAGTTTAAATCATTGTTAAAGATTATAGACAACGTACGATTTTATGTGACCTTGTCCTCAAGATAAATCTATGTGGTTGCGATGCAAATGAACTTGTATAACTTGGATTTCTCTTGAGTTTTGTAGTTTTATATTATTCACCATTACATGTTGCGTGTCAGCATTCATACTTGCTGAGATGTGGTTGTGTTTATTTTGAAACAAAATATAAAAACATAGCGAATACAGAAAAGACAATGTAACGCTATTGAAATTTGCACTTTGCTCTGAGAATCAATGCATTTATTCTGAATATCAGCCACTAACTTTAGAATGAGAACATCTGCAAGTTGAACTCAGGAGTACACTGTGTTATTATCACTGGCTACTAACTTACGGGAAGAATTGCGAGATCGGGAATAAGATTCCAGAAAAGACAAATAATTCTTCCTAAAGTCGAGCATAAATCTACATTTGCAAATAGATATTTAGAATTCATGTGGGGTATGAGTTAAGTCTTCCATTCAATGCAACGCAGCAGCTTGGACTATTTGAAATTGTTTGTTGATTTTTGTTTCTAACTCATAATCCTTGAATGAAACCATTAGTGTGATTCCGCCCTGCTTTTCGAACGCTATATACTACTCATATATGCGATTTGAGAGCTTGGCCAGGAATCAATTTGTGATTCATTATTTGTTCTTCATAAAAACATTATTCCAGCTTGTATGTATGACGGCAAACAGCGAGAAGCCGGTTGTTTGGTGTAAATGATTGGGATATGAGCACCAAAATATATGTATATATGCTACTCATTCATAGATTCGGAATTTATGCCAATTCCTCAAATAATTTTTATTCCGCGAAATTTACAACGAGCATTAATGCTCAAAATGTATTTCGTTTTCTTTAACAATGAGAACCGTTTATTCTTCCGATTGACCGTTTGTGTTACGCGTATCTGTTTACTGTGGCACGTTAAAATTCATTTCGCAGAATCTACACATCAGCCAGGTGCAAATTGACGATGCCGGAATTTATCAGTGTTTCCTGACGAACACATTGGGGTCGATCGTTGTGAACGCAGTGCTGCAGGTAGATGCTCTTCCAACAACTACAGCAACAACTACAACAACTGAAGTAAGTCTACCTCCAGGACTTGTATCGATTATGATATTTTTAAGAATTAAAAGATTTCATCAATGATAATTGCTGTCAATTAGCGTTGAAAAATACAACAGATTCAATACTTACAATTGTTTGCTGTTACAATGAAATCTTTTCCATTGTTTACATTCAGTTTTCTGTTTTCAGAAGCTCGTAACTGAATAAGGTGAAACTCGGCATGCTGCGTATGTATCCTAGAACCGCTTATGCAAGCGTATGAGGGCTTTATGCTCAATAGTGTTTCGAATCATTAATGTCCAAATCGCGAAGCGCTATTTCTCGTAAAGCGGTCGTAGCGATCGGGTTCAGTTGCGCGCAGTAGGCGTTCATTGTGGTCAGCATCTATTCTCCAGCTGGCATAGTGCCTCGATACTGAGCGGTAAATAACAAATTCTTACCATCTCGTATGATAAAAGTCCAAAGCTTTCACATATCTTTCGCAAACCAAATTATTCAAATTTCGGTGTATTTCCATGAAAAAATTCGTTTCATATGGCTAAAATACGCCGATTGCAAGTGATTCGTCAATGACTGGTAATATGACAAAATCACACTTGTTTTCGTCCAAATATAATGTATTTATTATAACTTGTTTTATAATATAGGAATGTAACCCACATGTTAAAAAAGTCAAAATTTGATGTCAATGTTACACAGGATTAAATAGACAAAATAATGACCCGTCAATTTCAGTGAACAATGTAAATGTAAATATAAAGTGCGATTTACTGATCGATATCTTACATGGTTTCACGCAGGATAAGACTTCACAATATACACTGACTGTTGTGACGACCGCTAAACGAACGGATGACCGAAACCTGGAACTTGACAATTCCATGGGAATACCCACCTTGACGATGATTCCGGAACAGGATATAAATATAATTTGTTCTTCCCAGACGAGCACCAATATTGTACCGATGGTTACATACGATTGGTTCAAGTGAGTTGATAACATGCGGGTATAGCCAAGAAATTAATTATTTCAGGAAACACCAATTCTTTTTATTCATCACAATAAATTCCTGCGTTTATTTGAGGAAACGGCTGTAGATAATGCGAGAGTCAAAGAGACCGTATTTAAAAAAAGAACATTTGTGTAATTTATTAAAAAAATTGTGGTTTGTTGCTTTTCATAAATTTCAATCCATTTCTGTATGATTGGTAGAATCACAAAATTATTAAATTTTTTATCCGTTTTCTAAACGAACGAGCAAACTTTCGCCAGAAAAAAGCGCTTTTTAAGCTCGAATTACTTGTTACATCGCATCACAGGCCAATCATTTTGAAGTGATCCCCACGATTGAATGCAATTATCCGCGGCTACCAATCGATATATTCGTATCGATCTGCACGCATGATGCATTAAACATTGCTCGATTTTCCGTCAGAATCAACTGTTGAAAGTTCAATGATTTTAAACAACTCACCTCTCCTTAATCGTTTAAAATGTCGGATACTAGCATGCGCGTTTTTTAATACGACCAGTTATACGAAGGCCCAAGTTTAACATAATGTGTCCAATAATAGTCTGAATATAATTGTAGAACAACTGAGATCGGTATAACATACCGAGAAATAAATCACGATCTAAAACGCGTGTTAAGCACACTTAGACAGCAATTGATTCATTTGATCACTCAGCTTACCGTCTATTCACCTTTAGAGACTCATCGATAGTTCCATTTATCTGTTACCTAACTTCAAAAGTGTAAAAATTAAAAGTTGAAGAGATTATCGTTCATGGAAATTCTCGCGTACTATTTGTCCTTTAATAACAACCTGCACATGCAGCTCTCAGATGTGCAACATGACATTTACCAGAAGATTTCCATCAATTCCAAATAAATTGCCGCAGATTTTCATTGAGAGAAACTCTAAATCGTTGTACCTGCCAGTAAATTCCGTTTTGTGCATTCGCATCACTTGTAGTGGTGCTATTGTATTACTTTGATATTACATAATACGAGCACGTTTGCAAGACCCTTCGCGGTTGCTTAAGCTGAAGAAAATTTGATCTGAATTTTCCGTGATTCAAATATGATCGCTGGTGAATGTATTCAATAGATCGTATTACAGGAAGTAGTTTATTTCGATCAGATTACTAGCATCCATGAAGCCACTCTATTCTCCCGGTTTCAATAAGATGAACTGCTTCTGATAATGAGGCTTCTTCACGCTATATGCACTGACCTTTGGAGTTGTAATAAAGTTTGCAGGTAAACAATTCCTACGCAGTATACGATTAATGGTAGTTGACATTCAAAGGTAAGCACTTTCTCTCAAATGTACAAAATTTGATTGGTATGACGTGCAGAGCCATTAATATGTTGTCACAGATTTAGCAATTTAACCTATGAGGGACCTCCAAATCGGCCGTGTATAAAATTATTTTCTCAACATGCTTTTCCGGTTTTTCGTTGAATGTTGACGCTACCGGTCGGTTAAATGCACCATTTTTCGTATAAACTGAGGACAATTTTCGACGCACAATTCTACACGCATTACAGCCTACCGGAAATTGTTGTTATAATTTGTCCCAGAACATTTTGTTACGGCATTTGCTAATAAAATGAATCGTATGTGGAAATTATCAATCAAGCAGGACAAGAAATATCGTTTAGTCGACAAATTGTAACTTGACGTCGGGACCTGCTCAACTATTGTTTGTGTTCTTTGTAACTGCTGAAAATTTCTTTTAAACGAATAAAGCTAATTTCTTCTTCTTCTTCACTATGAGACTTTGCTCATTAGGTAACAATCGCGTTCGGAACATGTCCCCGGAGTAGTCAAGCGAATGAGTGAAGAATCGTAGTCCCATCTATATTTGGTATAATTGTAGCATATATGTATAGCTATGTTTGAATGGCACTTAATTTATTTACCAAGCCTATAAGAAGTGGCACATTTTGAATGCGAGTATCTGATGTTCAATGATGAACGATGTTCGTTAAACACGAGTGTAAGCTGCATTGCAATTTCATGTATCTCGTCATTGTATCTTGTTACTTGACTGAATTTTCAGTCAATGCCAAAACAAATTGACATCTCTGAAAAAAGCCACACATCTCTGCTCAATTGCATGCATTTCAATCACACCCACCCACACACGACCGGTTTTGTGCTCTTTATACTCATCAGGTAGAGATCCGTATGCACCATCTCTATTTTTCAACAGCATGCACAAATATATTTTTCACCAAATACATTGGTACTATTAGTAGATGTATTATTCGTATTATGGTTTGGTGAAGATGCGTCATTTTGTTTGTATTAGTATTTTGCAAAAATTTTTATACAATATTTATGTTACATTTGCTAAGAAAGTCATTGGGTTTATTCCATCAAATTTTGTGAAAAACAGGGATGTGACCAAGCTTCCCTCAGACGACGTGAATAGTCATTATAAAATTCTCGAGGCAGGAAAAAAGCTTTCTATTGAACACCTGAACTATGGGGATTCCGGAAGATACAGATGTGTCGTTAAAACTGAACACGACATAGAAGCGAGTGCTGAAGTTCAGCTTGACGTCATTGGAGGTGAGTGCAAATTATTAATGAATTCTATGTGACCCTGATTTATTACGTGTAGTTTGAAATGAAGAAATGAACACCAAAGCAAACAATCTCATACCTATTGAAATTTTGATTGATAAATAGACAAAATTGAATAGAGAATGTTTGCACGGTATCGTTGTGGTCGGTGCTGTGTTATAACGAAACAGAAACAATGTCTAGACTGATTAAAAATTGTTTTAGGTTTCCTGAAACTTAGACAAATGCTGACACAATCGACTTGACTATCAAAATCATTCCCTTAATGAATATGAATGTCCTAATTCTTAATATTCTATGTTAAAAGGCATAAAGCCTAAACATTTGTTTTGAAAAACTTATATTATAAATATGTTGAGTTTAATTACATTTAAAAATCACCCAAAGGAAGTTGAGGCGATGAAAGTATATTATGGCTTTAGCAAATTGGTAGAATAGTGCTTTGGAACTAGGATTAATCAAAGAAGCATATGCTAATTAAGATCATTTCACTATTGACAATTTAATTTGTCATTCACCACAGAATGATTTAACTGTAGCATTGATCGACACATTTGTAATAAACATTTCGTAATAGGTTACACGAATTGTGAATTTATCGTAAAGGTTATAGTTTTAATTGGATAGCTTGCCATCGGATCGCATGCATACGTACATACATTTTTTCTAGTACTGAAAGTGGGCTTTAATAGCAGATCAACGAAAATACTGAACAGCGTGCAAGCTAAAAAATAATTCATGTTATAGAACTTCTAATGTGTAACCGTGTAATAGGATGGAAGATTTTAGTCCAGAGTATAAATACTTTCTTGGAAGTCAGTCAATGACATTTGGATGATATTTAAATAGTTCTCAGTGATATGTCGAAATCTTTGTCAATTCTATGTATACGTTCTCCTTTAAACCGCCCGGGATGCTCTTTCTATGTAGGAATACTGCCACTTATCAGCTAATTCCTACATATGTATTTGTAAAAATGACAGAATACAAACGTTTAGTTATCATTTGGCTACGAGATACGTAATTAATTTGACGTTATTGAAGCTAAAGAAAAACAATGTGCATCTTGCTGCAATCTCATATATAACAAATTTCACCAGTAACCCCATCATTTTTGAAATCGTAAATTGGTACATCAAACTTTATTCCAAGCTGCTTCAACGTGGTATAATTTTCCATTTATTGAACAATATAGCTGCAAAACCTTTTCCATCCAGAAAGCTTCGACTTCTACGTAATTTCGTATTTGCAGTATTTTCGAAAATCTTCGTGAAAAGTTGACATGCTATATTCAAACTTGTAGCAATCTTCATTTTCCCTGGGGAAAATCTCTACTTGTTTTTTTGTGATTCGTTCTAAAGGCTTGTTGATTGTACGCAGTAAGATCAGATTAGTTTAAACTTTGAGTAAAATTTAAACATCGTAATTATGACACAATGTATCCATATATGAAACACCATCATTTACCCATCATTAGATGTTTACACATACGCAACAAACAATTTTGTTTAGCGTATTCATTTATTATTCTATTTAGCCCCAGTTTCGGTAGAACCAATGGATTCCCATGTCGGTTCTCTACGTGTTTGCCCTGCAAAGGTCGGAATTCAAACACCTGATAAGCTCGCAAGTTACTCACTTGAGTATCGATTGGAAAGTACGCAAATATGGTCAATGTATGGAAAACCAGATGCATCAAGTTGTATGTTGTTAAAGGACTTACTGCCAAGTAAGTAAAAATTAGGTACAAGGTATATTTTAAAAAATCGATTGAAAATATAATATATATATATATAATATATAATTGAAAATATATACTGTCTAATGTGCTCTTATCTATAAAAACAAGATAAAATACCATTGGTAATAAATTTAGGTTCAGCAGAAGATGTGATAGGTTTTGGCATTTTGAACGAAATCTTTCGTTACATTTTTTGAAGTTTGAATATGTGAACGATAGTGCTCTAATGTTTCACAAGGCTAGTAGTGTAATATGCATTGCTAAATATATTCTAAATCATGAGCGGCAGCTTTTTGTAATTTTTGGTACAACAACGAAAAAACGTTTTAATTTAAGACACTAAAGTTGGCGAATTATGAGCAATGGTTTAGCTTTAAATAGTATCTTCACCTGCATGCATTTATGCCACACGCACGCAAACACACAACGACCTGTTTCGTACTGTTTGCATTCATCTAGTAAGGAAAATAGTATCAACATCCGCACAGCACAGTGGATAAGTTGTAAAGATATAAGCCACTGTTGTATAAGGTTTGCATGACCAAACTTCTCAAGCACACGAGCGTTGACAATGATCCACAGTCTACAATTGATGCGGTTATTCTGGCGTTCGGTATCCATATCACCATGAGTAACTATCCTTGCGTGTAGACTGGTTGAATCAACGATATTGATATGGCTTCACCTACCTACAGGTGTAGGCACATGTGGTTGAACAGGTTGGTTGTATCAGCTATATCTAGCATTGACTTACACGTTCACATCAATTTTCCGATGTTTCAAGTCATGCCGATCCGGATCGTGCCGTCCCAACCTGACAAATGAAAACAAATTATATTATTATTATTATATTTGCACAATCTGATACAGATATGGTGCCGTTCAACATAAACAATGAGATGTACAAAGCGAGAAAGGGGGTACAAAGCGTTGTCATCATCGTCATCGTTGAACGTAGGCATGATACTACCCGGTTGCCTACACCGAAGTAGGGGAGATTTCGTTTAGGGGGTCCCACCCCGAGCCTTTACCCACAAGGCAGTGGAGCGAGAGAGGTTCGCACCTATCGGTGGCCGGTGACCGACGAAGCGGTCCATACGCCCTTTTCTGGGAATTTCCAGTTCGGAGCCCGATAACCCCGTTGATAGGTTGGTGACTTCAGTTTTTGCCTGTGCACCATACAATGTCCTTGGATAGGAGAAGGGTCAGTGACTTTTGGAGCGTGGTGTGTGATAGAAATGACCGCAAATCCGGTTTTTATGATCAAGTTCATGTGTTTAACTTATCTACATGTGTGTGGGCACATATAATTGAATAGGTTGTTCTGGTTGGTAGGAAAAACAATCAACACTACCACAAAGGACCCTGTTAATACTGGTGTTATTTTACGTCAGTTGTTCGGAATGGTGTACTTTTTTCAGTAAACATGTGTCAACAAGTAGATGAAGTTCACCGCTCGCTCGTCATTCATCTTGTACCAGAACATCATGTTTCATTGTTTCCTCACATTTCACAACCGTTTTGAGGTTAAACTTTCTTCGTTATCTTTCCTGTATTTCGAAGCTATGAACATAAAGTTGTTTCTATTTTAAAAAGAAACTGACGAAAAATAATAGTATTCTTGAACAAAAATTAAATGTGTGTAATGAAAAATATAGATTATTCAAAGCATTTAATCAAACGCTAATTACAGGTTCATTATCCAGATCTATTAAACTCTGATAATGAATACCTAGTAGATTAAGTAATCAAACTTTTACGCCTAGCTTAATTTATCGGGAATTTTTAATCAAAATTTAACCATTTTCATTGAACTTTTTATACAGTCATTTTATGAAAACCATGAAACATCGTAATTTGAACCCATTTCGTTTTTAAACAGTAAATTTGTAACTTAATTGTAGAGCTCTCGATCAATGCTAAACAGATTTATGTTTACAATCATCCGTGGAAAAATTCAATTCATGAATTTTGATGTTTTTCAGAATGTTGTACCCATTATCGTCATCATTAATTCATTATACTAATAATCTTTATCCCTACACTGAACATGCGTTCTATTTCCGGTTCAATTGTAGACCGAACATACGAATTGCGCACAGTGTGGCTTGATCACGCCGGTAAAAAGATCTACAGCGATCTTATGTCTGGTAAAACAAAGCCTGCATTAGCTTCGCATGATTCGTCGAAAATCTGGATAATTGGCGGTGCAGCCGGAGGTGCTCTCCTGGTGATTATACTTGTTGGAACATGTATCGCGATAAATTGCATAAAGAAGAAAAAGAAGGATAACAAACCATCCACGAAAACAGCTCCAGTAGAGCCGCGTAAAGAGTGGTTCCCATTTGATGATACGATAAGGCGAGATAGTGTCTATATCAATGACGACTCGCATAAATTCGCTGGCGTGCATCCTCAGATGAATCTCGCGCTGGACGACTTCTAATTCCACGCGCATTTTAATTCAAATTCAATGCAGTTTCGAACTAACACAAGAGATGAAATGTTTGGAGATACAGAGTGCTGTTTTTGTTTTGCTACATTTAATTAATATATCGCCGCGAATAATGTTTTCTGATTATTCAATAATACAAATTCTGAAGCGCTACAGCAGTCGTTCATCAAACACCAACGAATTTAAGAAGAATTAAACGAATTACAAATGATAAGTAGTAGTCAACCCGCCCTGACTATCACCTTGGTCTGACGAAGTTTCCGTGTTTCCGCGAAAGCTGCTCTAATCGTCTTGAACAAGTAAAAGGTTTGCAAATGGCACACATAACAAATCACTGTAGAGCGTTTTTGTAGAAAAAAGGGCCACCTCTGATTGTTAAAGATCATCCTCATCTCATTCCGTTTAAATAATAAGCAAATCTATAAAATTAGAAGAGTTGAACTGAAATGTTCAATTAAAGATATTGTATTATATATAGTATAATATATAGTATACATTAGATAATTGTTCGAGCACCCAGTGCTAACATTTTTTAAGACCTCATAATTCCATAATTAAGTTTCACTATTATTGGTCTGTTAAGCCAGTAAGACGAACTACGCAACCGCGGTAGCGGTGTTCGGTTTCAAGAATTTGAGCAATCGTACGTTGATTGGCGACGTAATCGCACATATATAACAATGATAACTGTTACGGACGCAGATAAATTCGTCTGGTCGTTATTAATTTAACTATTTCTTTTGTTTGGCACGAAGAGCATCAAGTCTATGAATACTGGGTCTGTATCACCAGAATGAACGGAGCTCAATGTGTGCCGTTTCGAATGTCTACTGGATAGACTCTTCAACAAATTAGAGGGAATTTGATTAAATCCTTCAAAATAAAATTCCAGGTCAACGTTACCTTGGGGTTCAAAAAATTACCAGCAAATACTCAAATATTTCACTCTGGTACTGCTATGACATCTAAACTGAGTTGCTCGAATGGTTTGATGGTTTTGTCAGTCTTTTTAATTTCACGTTATTTCCGCTTATCTATCTCCGTGTCTAGCGAGAGGTTATCCGCAATGGTTGAACCAAGATATGTGAAATGATGTACTGGTTCAAGCTGACAGTTTCCAACAGTGATGATGGGAGGCGATACAGTCCATTGACCATTGACTTTGGTATTGATCATGCTGATTGTTAGCCCAAAGTATTTGCATGCCGACGAAAAACAGTCCATTACCGACTGTAGGTTCTCTTGGGAGTGAGCAATAAATGCTGCATGGTCGGCAAACAACAGGTCACAGATTATCACATCCAGTACTTTGGTTTGTGCTCTCAACCGGTTCAGGTTGAAAAGCTTACCATCACTTCGCCTGCGTATATGAATGCCTTCTGTCTCCGTCTTAAAAGCGAGCTTTAGAAGCAGAGCAAAGAAAATGCCGAACAGCGTGGGAGCAAGAACACACCGTTGTTTGACGCCTCGCTGAATTTCCAAGGCTTCTGAACTGCAACTGTTAAAATGACTGAGCCTTTCATGCCTGAGTGGAACGAAATAACGAGTTTGAGCAGCCTTAAGGGGCAGCCTATCAGATCCATCTACGAAGCATCCGTCGTATCTTGAATATATCGTGGATGGACAGAGTGACTAACGCTGAAGTGCTTTCTAACGCTGGTCTACCAGAGCATTTTCACCCTATTGCGACAGCGCCGCCTGCGGTGGCTTGGTCATGTCTACAGAATAGAAAATGTTCGTATTCCGAAAGATCTACTCTATGGTGAGTTGCAATTAGGAAGTCGACCATTGGTCAGACCGCACTTGCGGTACAAAGACGTTTGCAAAAGAGATATGAAAGCTCTTGGGATTGACCCCGCGAGCTGGGAAGAACTTGCTCTTGACCGCTCACATTAGAGGCATTGTGTAAAGCATCGTCTGCAAGCTGGGGAGGACAAGATACAGCTCTTGGCTGCTGAACGCAGATCACTCCGCCGGCGTGTAACTGACGCCCTGCAACAAAGTTCTGACTATCGTTGGAAGCGCTGCGAGAGAGATTGCTCCTCCCGAATCGGACTGTTTAGTCATTCAAAAAGCTGTAAAACATGAAAATTCATTCGATTGTGATGTACATTCATGGTCGACATCTACCGAAGGATGCCAACAACAACAACAATAGTGGACTAAACCCCATAAACGCCTGGCTTGCCCCAGAAAGTTAGGACCTGGATTATCTTGGATAGCTTATAGTATTTGAGGTAACGGGATTATACTGAAACTATCAATTTTTTGTCCAAGAATTTCGACAGAACTCACACCAGAAAGACATTTTTCAGGATTAACCACAATGGCGTAGTGAGATAGACGTTGAAATATTTCACGAAGGTGTTTATCACGTACAGCCGGATTTGCACTAGCGATTAGGTGATCATTGTACACATAGATGTAAGAAAGACTGAGGAAAACTTGGTCCATGAATCTCTGAAAAGTCTGTGCAGCATTTCATAGACCAAATGGTATCCTGATACATTCGAACAGACCAAATGTAGTGGTGATTGCAGTTTCGATAATATCTTCGTCTGTAAATGGAATCTGATGATGTGCGCGCACCAAATCCTACTTTGAAAACACAGATTTTCCGTGAAGAGACAGTGCAAATTCATGTATGTGAGGAATAGAATATCGATCAGGGATCGTTACATGATTCAAGAACGATAATCGCCACATGGACGCCAGGCGTCCGATTTTGTTATTTTCGACCATATCAAAAGGTGTGGTCAAAGATGAATTCGATGGACGGATTATTCCGATTACCATCACATGATCGAATTCTCGCTTGGCACCTCCATAGCCTTTGCACAATCAGAGGCAAATTACTAGATAGCATGGTGTTGACAGATAAAACGCACTGTGCGCCAGATTTTCGCCGACGTGATTTCGCTTCCGATTTTTCTTTCTGCAATCGGATAACCCATAAGACAGTAGGTTTATGTTAATGCAATGTTTCTCTCTCATAGATGGACTGCTAGTAGCTGACAAGCTCCATCTATCCGGAGCATAATGGTTATAAGTCCCCTGGCGCCTGCCTTCGACCCTACTACTATCAATAGGAACAGTTCCCCTGGACTTGTGGTAGCCACTCATGCAGTCCAGGATTTGGAATTGGTTGTCAGAAGCTTTTCGAGACACACGCCAGATGTGAGCATTATAGATAGTAGGGGCTCATACCTAATAACAACCCTTTTGTGACATTGATTATAGGTCCGTTTGAAAATCAAGAGGATGTCTCACATTGCTGAAAGACTTTCTGGTCTGCATTCTTTATACAAGTTTTCATTTGCGATAAAATGTTCCTAACATGTGAAAGTGAGACGAATAAATTCAATGTTCAAGTATTTACGATAACAAATAGCACCGTAGCATAGTAAATTTTCGTTCATGAAAAATAAATAACAAAGTCATCTAATGTCACTTATTGTCCAGGTGAATACGTACTGGTCAAATCGTTATGCAACAAAGACGTGTCCAAATTAGGAATTGAATGTTTCGAAACTAGAATCGTTAACAATAATTCCCTAAGCGAAACACACACATCGCAGTATAAAAGTATCGGTGAATGATGACGCTACATTTTGAAATCTAATTTACAATATTCCAACTCAAGTTGTGAATAATGTTTAGGACATGAAGAATTTTTATGAAAAGAAACGTCATTTGCCTGCTCTTTTCCGAAAAACTCCCAAAGACCGGTTTTGTTCTGTTGAGACTCATCAGTTAGGGACAGTGCGCATCATAAAAGTGAAGAGAAATGATAAACAAGATGTTCACTTAGAATAAACAGTTTTAGAGGGCTGGTGTGAATAACCTGTTCACTAACATCTGAAGACAAATGATGATATTTTGTTATAGCCTGTAGTGTTCCTTCCATCTGCATGTGTGTGGGGACGAGTTTGAACATGGGGTGTGAATGACGGAAAAGCATGCAAATGAATATTTTGTTTCATGGTTATGGGTTTAACCCCATTTAACATGTGTTTAGACACATGCTTTGAACAGGTTGGTCGTACCAGCCTTATCTAACAGTGGCATACAAGCGCTCCTTGTTTACCATTCTTCCACTGTTTCAAGCGCATGCAGATCCTGATCTTGCTGCCCCTACCTGATGAGTGCAAACAGCACGAAACCGGTCGTGGGGTGTGAATGACGGAAACGCGTGCAAATGAATATTTTGTTCCATGGTTATGGGTTTAACCCCATTTAACATGTGCTTAGACACATGCTTTGAACAGGTTGGTCGTACCAGCCTTATCTAACAGTGGCATACAAGCGCTTCTTGTTTACCATTCTTCCACTGTTTCAAGCGCATGCAGATCCTGAGCTTGCTGTCCCTACATGATGAGTGCGAACAGCATGAAACCGGTCCTGGGGTGTGAATGACGGAAAAGCATGCAAATAAATATTGAGTTTGAACATTGTCTGTATGCACGACCAAACAATTCAATCACATGAGCCCACACTCATGTAGACTGGGTTTGAACCAATCACCATTAACTAAAACGCTCATTTGCATTCGTTTCTATTAAGCACATATCCCACGACCAGTTTCCTGCTGTTTGCACACATTTAGTAGTGTCTGTAAGATCGGGATCCGCATGCGCTTGAAAAAATGGAGGAGTGGTAAACAAGAAGCGCATGTATGCCACTGTTGCATAAGTTTGGTATGACTAACCTGTTTAATCACACGAGCACTCACTCCTGTAGACAGGGTGTAAACCCATGATCATAAGCAATCGAGCTGTATGTGTGTGGAGACGAGTTTGAACATTGTTTTTGTGCCAACTTATTGAAATATGCAAAAAAACTTCAAAGTTATGTGTTGCTTACATCCACCGAACTAACAATCCACTGCCGGTTTAAGGCTGTTTGCGGTCATCAGGCGGATACAGTTATATAAGGTTCAGTTAGCTTTTTCAAAATAACGTCGTTTTTTGCAGAGTATCTGATAAAGTTGTTTATATTTTATGGGATTCTTTGTTAATCATCGAACAGTATGTTAATTTATTGGTGTTTCATTCTGGTTGTCTTTTACTTGAAATTAGTGAATTATATCTTGAATCAGATTTCGTTTAATGAAAATTGCGTCACAATTAATTTACGGTAACCGCCCTCTGTCATCGTTTTTTTGTTTTTCTTCAACAATAGCTTCAGCCCCGTCAGTAATGTACTTTTACGTATGTGGGCAGCTGTGTCAACTGACCTTGACCGTGTTCACTTGTATCAGATTGTTTTGAATAAACACTGTGAGGAAAATGGACCACTGATCCTGGTCATTCCCACGAGGCGTGACACACTGTAGGCGTAATGTAGCGACCAAATCGTCACTGGGGAATAGTTTCTGTCACGGAAACTAGTTGCCTGCTACGAGCCACGAGAATCTTCTACCGGGAGTGACGAGCGTTTACGAATAAATCCCAAATCAGAACAATACGTAAATATATCAAACCTCAACGGTAATCGAATACAGGTTTCAATGCAGACCCAACACGTCCAATAAACGGAAGTCAAACAGCTCAGTTGAGAGCGCAAAAAATTACCGTTCCAATAACGGTAAACACGGAAGGAAAATCAAAATGTGCGGAAGCCGAAGTCACAGATTTAACATTTAGTTCAAATGTTATTTTTAATTTGAAGAACAAACAAAAAATATCACTGGAAAATTATGACACAAAAAACTTGATAAGGAACACGGGTGTAGGGTGGGAACAAATGTCTCCAGTTCGTTTGATCTTGCTGGACCGAAAGAGGAATTTTCAAGACATCGACGCGGATTCATACACCACCCACCAAAATTCCTCAAAATCTGAAAAGCAAGTAGAGACACAAACACTGAACTGCGGGGCTCTCCTCTACCTGGCTACCTGAACCGTGTACCTGCGCGACCAATGACAGCGACTCGACGATCAAATGTTTGGTGGTATCTCTGGAGTTGGCAGACCCGAGACCCGCCTCCCACCTAAAACATTTGCCTTCAATGTAATCAACGTTCGTCTTCGCATGCAACCGGCAGACTGAATGCTTGGTGGTATTTCTGGGGTCAGCAGATCCGAAAACCCGCCTCCCACCTTAAGCACCAGCCCCCGGGGCCCGACACCCCAGGTACACCCTATTCCACACCCTACCGCTACACTACTCGGCACCCTCAAGCAAACATAGCTTCCTAACGTCACGCTTCAAGATTCCTGCGGATGAGCGCACGGTGACTCTTCAAACTAATCCATCTCTACTATTGTTACATTCGAGCACCAACCCTAGCGGCCACTTCTCATTTGGGACTTGATCACTCACTAGCAGTACGACCTCGCCTTTCTTCAAGTTTCTCTCTGGCTTTAACCATTTTTGCCTTCTTTGCAAGGTTGGGAGATACTCTTTGATCCATCGATTCCAAAAGATCCCAGTGAGATAATTCACTTGCTTCCACTGACGCGTATACCGATCACGTAAACTAGCATCAGAAGGGATCCCCATGTTGCTTCCTATCAACAGAAGATGGTTTGGAGTCAGAGGTCCATCGTCGCGGCTATCTAATGACGGTGACACCGAAGGTCGATCATTCAATATACGTTCTGCTTCGCACATAAAAGTATGCAAACTTTCGTCCGTCAACGTCTGCGCATTTACTATGGCGTTCAAAATATTTCTGATTAAACGCACCATACGTTCCTAAACGCCGCCTCTATGGCTAGAACTAGGGGGGTTAAAGTGCCATTGGATATGATGAACAGCCAGACGATTAGCGATCAAGTGGTTATCGAGCCTTTGAATGTGCTCTTTCAGCTCTCGAACGGCCCCTACAAAATTCGTGCCATTGTCGCTGTAAATCTCAACGGGTTTCCCTCGCCGGCTAACGAAACGCATCAGTGCCATGATGAACGAATCTGTAGTGAGCGAGTGTGCAACTTCAATATGAACCGCTCGAACACGTAGACAAGTGAAGACACAACCATACCTTTTCTCAATCGAACGACCACGTTTGACTGGAAAGGTCCAAAATAATCCAAACCAACCGATTCAAAACAACGCAGCCCCTGCTGAATCCGAGCCAATGGAAGTGGAGACATCATCTGCTTACACTCGACTGCCAGTCTTTTACGACACCGGGTGCACTTCCCTATCACCCTTTTCACTGCGGGACCCCATTGAAGTATCCAAATTGTCTGCGTATTAAATTCTGCACATGAACCATGCCACAATGACCTTCAATTTCATGAAAATACCGGATGATGAGTTCGGTGACAGTATGCCTCGAGGGTAAGATAATTGGACTACGAAAAGCCGCAGGATAGCTGGAATAATTTAAGCGTCCACCAACACATAAGACTCCATCCAGGACTATAGGGTTCAGCTTGGCAAATCTGCGATGCCTCAGACACTTCTTGTTCTGTTTCGTTTCATAGTGTGCAAGCTCATCAGCAAACACTCCCTGCTGCACGAACATGATTACTTTTCTTTCTGCATTTCGCAGTTCGGATACTGTGATTGCAGACAGTGATCTCAACGAATTCCGCTCCGGTGACTTCAGTTTGAGGTACTCAACAAACCTCGTCAGCCATGCAATATTCCTGAGCAACTCGACCAACTAGAGTGATAGTTGACGACAGCATTCAAACCATATTCTAGTGAGCTATTTGCCGATGTTATATTAACCCTTTTGTATTCTAGTTCCGGAGAATGAACTGTGTTTGTATACAGGTTCAGAAATGTTTGCTTTGGCCATACAACAGGGCCTGTCAACCATCGCTCCAACTCAAATTTCGAACGTATGCCCCTTGAAGCCAGGTCTGCAGGATTTTCACATGAATTCACATGACTCCACTGTGATGAATCGGTATACGTATGTATAATCGTTAGGCGGTTGGCGACGAACGTAGAGAATCTAGAAGTACTGTCGCATATATTGTGCAGGACTACCATCGAATCAGTCCAAAAAAAATTTTAGAGAAAAGTTCCGCCATTCCTTCCTTTAACAACTCACTGACACGTACAGCCAATACTGCAGCATTGAGCTCGAGGCGTGGAACAGTGACAGTTTTCAAGGGAGCTACTCTGGATTTTTCAAAAAGAATACAGCTTTGACATTTGTTTGCACTTGAAATGTGTTTAGCGTATGCTACAGCATGGTACCCTGTCTCTGAGGCATCGGCGAATATATGCAGCTCAAAGTTACATTGAGAGTTCTTATCGGCACATCTGATACATCTCGACACAGATAAGGTTTCAATGACATTGACTAACCACAACCAATCGTTCCAACAGACTTCATCAGCCTCACAAATAGGTTGGTCCCATCCAAGACCCGATTTGCAGAGTCTTTGAAGTAGCATCTTGGGGGAAAGGCAAAGTGGAGACAAAAGCCCTAACGGGTCGTAAAAGGATGACACAGCCGATAGTTTACCACGACGAGTCATTGGCCTCTCGGGTAGGTTGAACCGAAATTCAAAGACGTCGTTATCCGCGTTCCATTGCAAACCCAATGCTCCATGCACATGATCGTATGAATTACTCATATTGACCGTAAATGTGGCACAATCTGAACTCGGCAGGTCTTTTAACAAACGTTTATCGTTTGACACCCACTTCCTCAAATGGAAGCCGCCTCGGGAAAGCATATGTCGACATTGGTCTACGAATTTCTTGGCGACAATAGAGCAGTCAAATGATACCAAACAATCATCAACATTAAAATTTTCCATAACAGCACGTTGTGTAAATTCATCATATTCACCAGCGAAATCCATTGCGGTGTTTCGGAGAGCATAATTGGCGCAGAATGGGAAAGACCTAGCTCCGAAAGGATGAGCTGTCATCTCAAATTCGACAAGATCTTTTTCGACATCCGCATCATCCCACCACAGAAATCGTAATGCCGATAGATCCTTGTCAGGTACTTTAACTTGCATGAACATTTCCTCAATGTCTGCAGCTACAGCTACCTGACCTATCCTGGAGCGCAAAAGCACGGTAACCAGATTCGCTGTTGTGTCAGGACCCTGGCACAGCATATTGTTCAGTGAAAACCCATGAAATTTGGCAGCACAATCCAGTACTACCCGAAGTTTTTCTGGTTTTTTGGGGTTCAACACAGCGTGATGAGGTAGATACCAAAAGGGCCGATTACTCTCGGCAACATACGGTCCAACCTTCCTTGCATACCCTTTGGTCACGTTGGCATTCATCACTTCCGTGTATTTTAGACAAAATTAAGGATCTTTTAGGAAACGCCTTCTCAGACTTTCTATCCTTTTGAACGCGACTGACCGATTACTGGCAAGTTTGTGGACACTATCCTTCCAGGGAAGAGGTACTACGTAATGCCCATCGACTAGCCTTGATTCTTCCTCCACTAGCTGAAGTACCTTCCTATCTTCGACGGAAGGGGAGTTCCTAATGCAACTGGAATCTTCAAATTCCGAGTCGTACATTCTTCTCAACAGCGATTCTATTTCACAAATTCCGCCAGAGAGCAGATTGACCAGGGCTGTTTTATGCGCTTTATAGTTCGTAGGTCCCAACAACACCAACCGAGTAGGGTTTTCACAGCGTATGGCTGTTTCCGAGCCCCCAATCGCTGTTCGATTGCCCAATGTGCTTCCGGGATGTCACATCCAATCAAGATAACTATGCGTTTACGGTCAGTTTCCTCAAATACCACATCCTTGAGATGGGACCATCGACCTGCTAATTTGAACGAGGCCGCATGTTTGCAAAAGGCATGATTTCATCAACGACCAAAGCCTTGTTGATGTCAATTATCTCCAGTCCATTAAGCGATTGCAACTTGAACTCACTAGCAAGCTCGCGAGCAGACATTGTACCGTTCATCGTCCCAATGCGAGTTTCTGAAGCATGCGTCTCAATTCCAAGTTGTTCAGCGACTTCACGAGAAACGACTGTCGTATCAGAACCAGAATCAAGAAATGCGTATGCTTACAAAGAACCTCCAGGTCCTACCAAGCGAACAGGTAATACCCCCATAGAGACAACTTGCCCACAGTTCGTCATGCTCACTGTTTTGCTTTCAATGTGAGACTGGACCTCAGGTTTCCAATGCAGCAATGTGTGGTCAGGAGCCTTAAAGCCAACGACTTGACATGAATTAGTGACACGACAAAATTTTCTGTCATGACCAGCCTTCAAGCATTTGAAACACAAGCGAAACTGTTTCACCTTTTTCCAACGTGTTTCGCAGTCGGCAGTAATGAAGTCTTGGCAAGATGCCACTCCATGAGTACCTTCACAGGTTGGGCATCCTGGATTTTCAATCTTCTTTGTGTCGTCTGCACGCCAATTGAGCAAAAGTTTGCTTTTTATTCACGACTGGTTTATTACCAGTTTCACTTGTGTAAGCGTTCTTACCCTTGCGATTTTGCTCCACTAATTGACCGAACCGGCTGTTAGCAATCTTTGCCCGTAGACTGATAAAGCCCATCAAATCCGCGAAATTTGGTTCTCGGTCTTCGCAGGTATGCTGCTCGACGTTCTCAGCCCACTGCTGCTGTAGATACAGAGGAAGTTTGCGGACCAAGCGTTGAAGCACCAACAATGAATTGAGATCCGCAGTGTAGTTCATTTGCTCTAAAGCAATTTGGCAATTACTCATTTTTATCACCAGGTGTGACAATCGTTGCGGACTGTAAGGTGCTGCTTCAAACTCACTGAACAGTCCATCCAGCATGGATCCTGCTATTTTATGCGGTTGCCCGAAGAGGTCCTTCAGGATTGATCTCGCCCGCTTATAAGCACGTTCAGGTGGCAGCATGACACACTCTTCTATAGCTTCCTTTGCTATACCTCGGCAATAATGTAGCAGATATAGAAACCTCTGTCCGTCATCACGAGTTCTAGACTCCACATAGGTCTCGAACTGACGAAAAAACTTCCAGTAGGTGCTAGCTGAACCGTCAAAAGACATTAATTCTATCTTTGGAAGATCAGATCGTGGTAAACTACCGGGCTTTTTATTACGAACAGAAGCTTCTACCTCCGAACGAGGGTAGTCAGCTACTTCTTCCTTTTGATGCCCACAATGCGCAAGATAACTTGCAACCTTTTGATCGGTATCAATATCTTGCAAGTGTGAATCTGCATCGTCAGATGCAGAAGCAGCAATCTCGACCATTTTAAACTCCTGTGCAGCCTCAAGCACTTCCAGTTTGTGCTTCGTTTCGATTGTTTCGTGCGACAGTTTTAGGAGTTCAAGGCGCATTTTAGCCTTACGAACAAGGATATCTGAATCTATCGTTGAACCCCTTAAGCTACCACGAGAGCCCACAACAGAACAATGAATGCGCTCACCTGCGGTGTCTTGCGTTCCATTATCGACCAACTGTTGGGAAGATTTGATCTTTGCGACAAAACTGCGGGTAACAGGCATATCGACGTCAGCGAATTCGACGTTGAGTACTGTAGCGACCAAACCGTCACTGGGGAATAGTTTCTGTCACGGAAACTAGTTGCCTGCTACGAGCCACGAGAATCTTCTACCGGGAGTGACGAGCGTTTACGAATCGATCCCAAATCAGAACAATACGTCAAATACGCTGTACTATATTGACAAAGACGATTAAAAAGTAAAATATAACAAACCTCAACGGTAATCGAATACAGGTTTCAATGCAAACCCAACACGTCCAATAAACGGAAGTCAAACAGCTCAGTTGAGAGCACAAAAAATTACCGTTTTCCAATAACGGTAAACACGGGTAACGGACAAATCAAAATGTGCGGAAGCCGAAGTGCAGTTAAACAAAGGAAAAATGTTCGGGAAAGAAAACGCTCACAGATTTAACATTTAGTTTAAATGTTATTTTCAATTTGAAGAACAAACAAAAAATATCACTGGAAAATTATGACACAAAAAACTTGATAAGGAACACGGGTGTAGGGTGGGAACAAATGTCTCCAGTTCGTTTGATCTTGCTGAACCGAAAGAGGAATTTTCAAGACATCGACGCGGATTCATACACGTAATATAGGCTGTTTTGCGGTGAGGTCAAATTTGTGGAGGTGGGTTGACTCCTACTTAATCATGTTCCCTGTCCTGACTAGCACCCCTGGTCTGACGAAGCTTCTGTGTCAGAAGTGAAACGTTACCCCAAAACAACTCTAACCGATTGCACTCAAATTTCTTTGCAATATAAATGCACGATCGGTCCCAAACATATTCCAATCGATTGATAAACAAGATGTTCACTTAAAAGATACAGTTTGAGATGGCTGGTGCGACTAACGTGTTCACTAATATCTACCGACAACTGTGGATTTTTGTTACAGCCTGTAGGGTACCATTCATATGTATGTGTGTGGGGACGAGTTTGAAAATAGTTTTTGTGCCAACGTTATTAAGAAATGAAAAATGAAGACGGTTTTCTGCCATGTATTTGATAAAGTTGTTTATATTTTAAGAGATTCTTTGTTCACCGTCGATCAGTTTATTAATTCTCTGGTGCTTCTTACTGGTTGTTTCTTTAACTTGGAATTAGTGAATAAAATCTTAGATCAGACTGGGTTTTGGTTAAAATATCGTTTAAATTTGTTTACGGTAAACGCTCTCTGTCATCGTTACATAATGTAGAACATTTGCTCTATAAAGATTTAAAGTTGAAGTCAGGAATTCGACCACTGAGGAAACCAAAATTGTGGTAAAATACGTTCACAAAAGAGACATGATTATCGTACGAGTTTAAATGAAGTTGGTCTCGACCACTCCTGTTGGAGATGCAGTGCAAAACATTATCTGCAACCAAGGGAGAATCAGATATGGATTTACTTGCTGAACGTAGATTACCTCATCAGTGTGACTGTCACCCTTAAGCAGAGTACTGCATAGCGCCGTAAGCTCTGTGGAAGTGGATGTTCCTGTTAAGTTGGGCTGTTTCGTCATCTGCAACGCTGTCGTTTGAATGTCACGACTATTGATTTCCGTATGAGAATACATTCAGAACGTCACCCTTCCATCCGTCATTCAGCAAAGATTGTATAGCTACGCTCGATCAAAACGCAAAACCAGGGAAAGTATTTCAGATCTGAAACTGGAGGACGGAAGAGTAGCTGATACCGACATGTTTGAGGCGACTGCCTTCTTCAGGTTATTCAGTGGCGTTCAGCGACGTGATAATCCTTTGAATGCTCCGCCTGGGGCGTTTAATCTTCCACCCGGTGGCCATGAGCTTCACGTAAACACAGTTGAGGGACCAAATTGTATCCATTCAATCATGCTAAAGAATCTCGCCCCGGTGCTTAAATAATCTTTATGCAAGCTCTTCATTTAATGCTTGAACCTGAGAGTGGTTACTAGTGAATGGAAAGTAGAAATAATAATACAAGGGTGTTTGCAAGACAAGTCTTGGTAACTATAAACCTGTCAGTCTGACTAGCCTCGTCTCGAAAGTATTGGAAAAACTACCTGCTTGTAAAAATCTGTCAGCATCTCTGTTGGCGTACTCTACAGAGTGTAACTCAAAATAGATTTCTTTGGGGTTGTTCCTGCATGACTAATAGTTTTTTTCAATACTGCCACTAAAAGGATGAATGACGTGAAGCCTGTCGAAGCACTATACCGTATATCACTGACTTCTAGAGAATAAGCTAGCAGCAAAAGTCATACAGGCTCTTCTAGTTGCTTGGATAAAGGCATTCCTTACAGTTGGGTCATTAAGAGTTTGGGTAGGATGTAAGCTGTCTAATCAAACCGACGTGAGCAGTGGGGTACACCAAATGTCGGTACTCGGTAGTCTTCTATTCCTGATTTTAACTGATGACTAGTCGTCTGCATTAAAGTGCCCATGCTTCATTTTAACAGATGATGTGAAGTTTATCGGATCAACGGAGGAAGATACCCTGATGCACGACCTTGAACTTGTCCTAAACTGTTCATACCTGTGGAACCTATTACTGAACATTAATAAGAGCCAACTCATCTCAGCACTGGTTGATAAGATTTCATTCCAGGTGACGGAAATTCTCTCAGTATTACCGGAACATAGTGTGTTGAGGATTTTGGAGTACTGGTAAGGACTGAATTAAAATGTGAGAACAAATACGCCGCCGTAGATTGAAAGGCGACCTAATTAAAACCTTTAGGATCTTGAAGTGGTTAAGCGGCATTATAATGAACGACTTCTTTGCCTTAAGTCTCGAGCTCGGCACCGGCGGGCGTTCACTCAATCTTGCTAATAAGCGTTGTCGACTAGAATCACGAAAAACCTTTTTCAGCCACAAGGCGGTAAATTTCTGGACGTAACTTCTGGAAGAACTTATATACTGCAGTTCTTTTGCAAGTTGTAAGAATGGTTGGGACCGCATCTGGGGTAAGCTATTTCCTGAATACCCCGCAAATTGCAAAGCAATAATAGGTAGTTCAAAATTTTCAGCGTTATCTGGTACATAAAGTAAATGTTAGAATTATGTTTTTTTAATACACAACTCTTCTTCAGCTGACCTCTCACCGTAGTGGTGAGGAGAAATTTCTTTTTATTTTTCTAGCATCATTTTTAACGTAGTGCTTCTCAAAAACCGGATAATCTCATGTCATCGATATCGTCGAGGATATCCAACGCACAATAAGAAAAAATGTTTTGGCAGTGGTGGTTCCTTCTCTGCAACTTTCCACCGAAAAAAATTCTACATGCTTGATTGGCTCGTTAGCCACTTACTGTAATGTGCAACTGAACACTTATGTTTCTCCTCACCTATTGATGAAAGAAGTTTTTTGTTGCATTCCAGATTACACTCAAACCAGAAGATATTTGTGAAGATATGGTTTGATGTGTTGGACGCTCTTCTGTGGCTTACCACCGAAAGAAATCTGGACGCTCGATTAGCTCGTTAGCCACATACAATCCTGTGCAAACTGAACTGAACTGAACTGAATGACTAAACATCAGTGACCACCTTCAGCCCTGTGTGTTAGGTCAAATGTTCGTAAGTTCTTCTTTAGTGAGAGGGTAGTAAATTACTGGAATCGACTTCCTAAAGAAGTTGTTTGTTCTACTTCGGTAGGGGGTTTCAAGAATAGACTTGACTCTGTGTGGCCTTCATTATTTCCTGATTTTTATCCGTAAGGGAATAGTTGGTATGATCCTCATGTTGCCTTCGGAACGCACTAATGCTTCTCCTCACCTATTGGTGAGGGGAGTTTTTCTGTTGCATTCTAGATTACTCTCATACCAGAAGATATTTTTGAAAATATTGTTTGAAGTGGTGGACGCTCTTCTGTGGCATACCACCGAAAGAAATCTGGACGCTCGATTGGCTAGTTAGCCACATACAGTCCTGTGCAAACTGAACTCCAGCGGGAGATTACACAGCTGATTGAGACGCTCGACAGGTTGTTTCAATCAGCTCCCAGCGTACTCATCTTAGGTGATTTCAACCTCCCGGACATAAATTGGGCCGTATCTGTAGGTTTAGTCACCAAGCAATCCGAAATGTTTCTCGAATGGCTCCATGATCATGCGCTGCATCAGCATGTGAGTGATCCTACGAGGTTTCGTAATGGGTGTACTCCATCCACTCTCGACCTAGTATTGTCGTCCCAGCCCGAAGCCGTTAGATTCTTAAAATACCTACCACCGCTCGGCAAAAGCGATCACGTAATGATAACCTTCGAAGCGGTACTGCGGTTTCACAAACCTACTGCTCGCCCTAGACGAAATTTTAGGCTTGTAGACTGGGATTTTCTTCTACAGACTTCAAAATCTTTCTTTCAGTTCTCTAACAATTTTAATGTAAGTGAAAACTGGGATAGAATTTGTAAGTATCTTAAGGAGTTACAAGACAAGCACGCTCCGCTGCAAGTCGTGAAAAAGCATCATAGGCCGCCCTGGTGGACTCCTCGAGTTCGTCGGTCTACCCGTAAACGAGATCGTTTATGGCGGCAATATAAGCTATCTCTTACTTCTGGTTCTTGGGTCCGATACAAAACCGCTCGGAACTCTTGTGTTAAAATACAGCGTTTGCTCAAACAGGAGTTTGAGTTATCCTTAGCTAGGGATGCTAAATCCAATCCCAAAAGATTTTATAGCTACGCTCAATCGAAAGGAAAAACCAGGGAAAACATTGGAGATTTAAATCTGGAGGACGGAAAAGTAGCCGATACCGACCTGTCTAAGGCGAGTGCCTTCTCTAGGTTCTTCAGTGGCGTTCAAAGACGTGATAATTCTTTAATTGCTCCGTCTAGCTCGTTTAATCTACTACCTGGCGCTCCTGCACTAGATGAGTTGTCCTTCATGGAATCCGAGGTGTATGAAGCACTTATCCATGTTCGCGTCAACAAAGCTGAGGGACCAGACGGTATCCACTCGATTATGCTAAAGAATCTTGCCCCAGTGCTTACAGAACCCTTATGCAAGCTCTTCAATTCATGCTTGAACATGGGAGTGGTTCCTAGTGAGTGGAAAGAAGCCATAATCGTGCCAATACACAAGGGTGTTTGCAGCTCAACTGTTGGTAACTATAGACCTGTCAGCCTGACTAGCACCGTCTTGAAAGTAATGGAAAAACTGTTGCGTGACAAAATCTGTCAGCATCTTTGTCGGCATTCTCTACTGAGTGTAACTCAGCATGAATTTCTTAAGGGTAGATCCTGCCTGACAAACCTTCTTAGTTTTCTCAATACTGCCACTAAAAGGATAGATGAAGGGAAGCCTGTCGAAGCCCTCTACCTAGACTTCAGCAAGGCTTTTGATTCCGTAAACCACCGCCTTCTTGAGATTAAGCTAGCAGCAAAAGGCATTCGGGGTAGTCTACTTGCTTGGATAAAGGCCTTCCTAACAGGTAGGACATTCCGAGTTAGGGTAGGATCTACGCTGTCGAATGAAACCGACGTGATCAGTGGTGTACCCCAAGGTTCGGTACTTGGTCCTCTTCTATTCCTGATTTTCATCGATGACTTGTCCTCTGCATTGAAGTGCCCATGCTTCATTTTTGCGGATGATGTGAAATTCATCGGATCAACGGACGAAGATACCTTGATGCACGACCTTGAACGGGTCATAAACTGGTCACACCAGTGGGACCTCCCACTTAACCTTAATAAGAGCCAACTCTTGTCAGCACTGGTTGATAAGATTTCAGTTCAGGTGTCGGGCAATTCTCTCACTGTAAGCGCCACACAGCGTGTTAAGGATTTAGGAGTACTAGTTAGGACGGACTTCAAATGGGAGGACCAATGCGCCGCTGCAGCTCAACGTGCTCGCAAAGTTCTCTTTCGGCTGAGATCCGTGTTATCCAGCAGAAGACCCGAGGTATTCCTGCCCCTTTACAAGGCATTAGTTAGGCCGCATTTAGAATATTGTGTCCAGGCGTGGTGCCCTTACTACAAGAAGGATATCGTTCAACTCGAAAGCGTACAGCGTCTCGCAACTCGCATGATTGAGGGTCAGCGAGGGAAACCTTACGCTGCACGCCTAAAGTCCCTAGATCTTTTTTCACTTACGCGCCGTCGTTTGAGAGGTGACTTAATTGAAACCTTTAAGATCTTGAAGGGGTTAAGTGGCGTTAGCATGACCGACTTCTTTGCCTTAAGTCCTGAGCTGGGCACCCGGGGCCATTCACTCAAACTTGCTAAGCAGCGATGTAGACTAGACTCCAGGAAAAACTTTTTCAGCCTCAGGGTGGTAAATTTCTGGAACATTCTTCCAGAAGAACTTATATCCTGCAGTACCGTGTCTTGTTTTAAGCAGGGGTTGGACCGCAACTGGGGTAAGTTGTTTCCTGAATATTCGCCTTAATTGCTTAACAAGCTTAGGTTTTTCATCTTTTAGCGTTATCCCGTTAATATAGTGAGGGCTAGAGTTCTCTGTTTTTTAATTTTTATTATACACAATGCTACTTCAGCTAACTTCTCACCGTGCTGGTGAAGAGAAACTGCTTTTTCTTTTTCCAGCATCGGCTATAACGCGGTGCTTCCTATGTTCAGGCCGGATAATCTCTTGGCTTCGCGATCGGCGAAGATTTCAAACAGACAAAAAGAATATACGTTTTGCCAGTGGTGGGTGCTTCTCTGCAGCTTTCCACCGCAAGAAATTCTGGACGCTCAATTGGCTTGTTAGCCACATACTGTCCTGTGCAAACTGAACTGAACTGAACTGAACTGAACTGAACTTGAACTTGAACTTGACCTTGAGTACGATTAAAAATCTTGCCTTGAATGTCGACATGGGTGAAAGTGGTGACGCGTCGCCACTGTTAATTATAGGTGCTGGACTTGGCCGTACTGGCACCAATAGTTTAAAACTCGCGCTTGAAATTTTACTTAAAAAACCATGCTATCATCTCAAAGATCTGTATTCCCACCGTCGAACTGATGTTCCGAAATGGAATGCGATTGAGAACTCTGTGAAATCTCACGCAAATGGAATCGACAAAACAATCTGCCATCAACTATTTAGTGGATATGCTGCCGCTGTCGATCATCCCGCTTGTGTTTATTACAAAGAACTCATGGATTTATATCCACAATCGAAAGTAAATCTTATCAAATTATTTTACTCATTTCCTTGATCTAATCATATATACTAAATTACGAAATAGCTGATCTCTTAGAAATAGTTTTTATGTTAGTATCTGATTTTATATGTAATTGCTCTTTGTAATTTGTGCTTTTTTAATGGTTTAATGTGATTTCTCATGTTCCCAATGGTTGACTCGATTTATTATGATTATTAAAACGAGTCTAATGTCATTCTGCTTGTATGACTTCCACTACCACACATTCATTCATAATAATATTCTATTTAACTTTGGAAAAATACTTCTTTATTGGCTATCAACAAATGTTTTCTTGCAAGTTGTGAAATCAAAGTCATAGTAAATGCCTTAGACTCTCACATCCAGCCGCATGTATGGTATAATCCACTTGGTCATTACATTGAGTCATGGCTACAGACAATGGGAGCAAATCTGCAATGCCCTCAGGTACATCAGATCTGGTTATGTATGGTGTATCAAGGCGATAATCGACCAAGTCTTAACAATTGCCCAGATTCTTTTGGAAATGTGCTTAAAAACCCACTTCTACCAGGATTGATTCTCAGGGAGCACAGGCGTGTGTACGTGTGAATGGAAAATGGGAACGGTAAACAGTAAAAAATCTATGGTGATTGAAGCAGAACGATGAAGGAGTATCCACAATGTTATAGGTCAGCATCTTTACCAGTTCATGATTACCATGAACCTTTAACATAAATGCGAATGGCATTTTTAGATATTTGTGTCGATTCAAAGCAAACAGCTGCTACATCTATTGAGTGTCTTTAAATGTTACAGTACTACAACCATGTTCAGTGATGGTGTTGCACTAAGCGTCTTGCAGCTTGTGCATAACTTTGACCTTAACGTACTGCGATGGTTTGTGCACTATCAGGACTCATTGAGCTGTGCTGGGTGGTTCTCTTCGGGCACCTCCAGAGACACTCATACCTGGAAAGTCAATGGATAGAGGTCAGGCGAACACAGACTCAACCCAACCCGCTGCCTTGAGGGTCATACTATTTAGCCAAAAGCATTGGTCGAGAACCCCAATTGCTCTGTTGTTTAAGCATAGGCGACCTGGCAGTGTCCCAGCCCGCATACAACCATGACTACAAGAACGAACTACATGGTGTATCATGTGGGCGGTTTTATGCAAAAGAAGCTACTACTGGTCCTACTCTTCTGAACCTTCTCCGTCGACTCCTATTGACATGAGCCTTAGAAATGACCGTGTTGAACATGTTGGAACATCTATTCGCGAATTCACAGCTCACTTTTCGAAACTACGGAACACTGGTCACATTGGAGCCCTGAATATCAGAAGTCGCAGAAAAATCGGGTAGCAAGCTGCATTGGCTTTTTAATTTTGCTCGACTGTTGATTGCTGTTTAGCAGAAACGCTCTTATATGATCCGTTTAAAATTATATGTCTTACTGCCCGAAACCTTTCCACGCGCTACTTTTTGCTCTGGTCCTATAGCTGTCATTTGAGGACAAACTGTTCTTGGTATGATGCTGAATTCACCTGCTGAATCCTCCCCAACTGTTTGAATTCCTTGCAATTGCACAATGTGTGCAGCTTAATATTAGACCAAACTCGAAATCTTCAAATGAGATGTTTGTTTATTGTAGCAACTTACTAACTAACCAATTCGGACTACGCGAATAACATCTACGATGATCTTCGGTAGTTGATATAGAGAAGCAGATCAACCTGCATAGGTTACGCTGGTTGAGTGACGTATTACGGATGCCAGACCACCGACTTCCGAAACGGATTCTTTTTGCGATGCCACGTCTCGATTGGGGTATATCTCGTGATAGTCGTCACCTGTTATAGGCAGACAAAATACCTTACGTTGTAACCTTTCCAAAGTCGGCACAGCTCTTTTCCTAGCTGAGGTCCCCGGGGTCAGGTATCGCAGTGGCTAGTTACGCTTCAGGATTTGTCCGAAACCGTCTTCAGTGGCAGTCCTGTACTAAGCGTCTTCTTGAAGTGTTTGCTTAACATTGTATGTTGCCAAGTGAAGTGACAAGGAAAAGTTGTTAGAATGCAAGAGAGTGAAATCCGCAAAAAATCTGACGTCCTGATGTTGCTCTACTCGTTCATGAACTTTAAGTGAATGCATGTCCCATTAGAGGTGTAGGCACCTCATCCCATTTTTTGTTCTTACTCTTCTATAGAATCTGTAGCTATTAAACTCCAACCCTTCCCCATTTGTGAAGATTTTAATTTTTCATGGTTGTGGCAGTTATGAATTGGGTACATGCTACCGGTGTAATGCTGTCTTTGATAATGATGCAGATCGTTTATTAACATTCCTCGACTTTATTCGGTCTTTTTCATCACTTTGCCATATTCTCGCGTAACCACATGTTTTTGCCTTTACGAGTGACGCTGTTTTGTCACTCCAAAGATAGCTAGCTCTTCGGTTTGAAGACGTGCTGCTATTAAGCTTCCCGTCTCGCTTTATTGCCGACTTATTCGGCCTATGTAACTTGTTTGTATCTTACTCTCTGGTATTCTTTTTTACTTTGGGACACTTTAGTCGGATCTTGATTACATATTTTATGTGCACAGTTCGTACCGGTAACTCTGTGTTTAATTGAATTCAACGTAAAATAATCTGCGATCAATTACGTTGAAGTCTGTTCCTAGTAATTATCTTTCATTATAGCTAAGAATTTGTATTGGTGCTGTTACCTGCCCAGTTTATTTTACTAGTATTGACGCACGATGTGCAACCATGCAGTACTTCTGTGTTGTGGCTAACACCGTGCTAAATTGATTGGCCAACGGTAGTGAGCTGCATGCTGAAACACGCTGGAGTCTCACTACCATTCTATTTTCTTTCTCGTATCTGTTCCAGGCCTGGGCAACCTGACAGTATCTTAGCCCACGTGCAGTCTCTGACTGTACGGCACTTTGCCTGAATCAGGCTTGTTCTTTCATACATACATACATTAGTAGTATTGTATTAAAGCCTGATCCAGTTAGAGACTGCACGTTGGCTAAGATAAGGTCAAGTTGCCCAGGCCAAGACAGATATGGAAAGGAAATGGAAATGGTAGTGAGACTCCAGCGTGTTTCAGCATGCAGCTCGCTACCTGTGGCCATTCTATTTAATGCGGGGTGAGCCTCACAGCACAGAAATACGGCCGATTGCACATCCTTGTAGTGGTGTTGATCTATTTGGAAAAGTTCGTGACCCGTTTTTGTATTTTTTCACCATTGTCTATTTTGTCCGCATTATGATTCAGTTTGAAGCATTACATTGTTATTTGCAGCTTATTTTTCCCGTATGTGTATTTCATCGTGGAAAAGTTAACTGTTTTTATCGTCTGAATACTGACAAGTGTAAACTCACCATTTTAGGATTTAGTGAAGCGACTCGTTCATTTTCCACTTAATAAGTGCTACAAGCATACAAGTGTCCTAACCATCACGACTTTAGCGGGGCTAAATGGTAATAATATTGACTACTCGACACCAATTCCAAGAATTTTTATATTGCCTTTGTCATTTCGTCTTGCACCAGCTTTTGATGTTATATATTTTTATCCTGCATATTTATTACCAGTTTTTTTAATACCACCTAATTCAATGCCTCTCCGTTTAACAACTTCGGATGCTGGGTCGTATATTACCCATTGTATTTTGTTAAGCGGATTGACGAGGAAAGCTTGTTATGATTCATGGCAGTATGTATGATGTATGAAAGCACAAGCCTGATTCAGGCAAAGTGCCGCACAGTCACAGACTGCACGTGGGCTAAGATACTGTCAGGTTGCCCAGGCATAGACAGATATGAGAAAGAAAAAAGAACAGGATGTGAGCACACAATATTCTGAAATCATATCGGTCTAGGACTGGACAACGTGGTAGTATTATAGCCCATGACTGTGCGGTACATTGGCTGAATTAGGCATGTGATTTTACCCATGCACAAGTCAGATACAGGCAACGTGCCGCACAGTTATAGACGGCACGTGCATTCTAAACAAAACTTCGGCCACGAAACACTATGACGTCTATAATCATTCACGAATGTACGATTGCTCATCCGTGAATGCATGGCATGAAAGCCGTGAGAAAACTGTCGTGGTGATATTGCTCTACCCATTCAGAAAAGTGGTTGAACGCCATTTCCGCTTTGGGTCTAGGCACTTCATCCCAGTTTCTTTATGCTTATTGCTCTTTTGATTCCGTAGCTGTTTAAGTTTCACCGTCATGGTTATATAGTAGTTACACATTTGATACACGCTACCCAAGCAAATGAAGTAGTTGACAGCTAAATTGGACGTAGTTAGACTGTACGGTAACTTATTACTCTCGAAATTGCTCAAAATCGTGTTCACTGGCGGTCTGGTAGGCATCTTCTTGGAGCGTTCGATTAATCTTGCATGTTGTTATGTTGATTGGCCAACCAAATATGTTGTGAATCATGACAGCAAAATTCGCAAGGAAGCTCTCATGCTGATATCGCTCTGCTCGTTCATGACACTTGATTGAATGCGTGTTTCATTCGAGGTGTGTTTGTGCTTAATGTTTTACAGGTTCAGTTGTATTTTATACCCCACCATTATATATTTAGGATTTTATCGTGTGACGGCTGTAGTGTACGTAATAACTTAATGATTGAGTAAACAATAATTGATTGGCCTGAGGTTGTGAGCTGCATGATGAAACAGTCTGGAGTCTCACTACTATTTCCTGTTCTTTTTCCTTCATCATCTCTGTCTAGGTCTGGGCAACCTGACATTATCTTAGCCCATGTGCAGTCTCTGACTGTGCGGCACTTTGTCTCTATCTGGATTGTGCTTTCATTTTATACATTCCATAATAACTTGCTACTTGTAATGCCGTCTATGATGTGGATGATGATGCACTATCAGGACCAGGCAACAGGCCTCGGCTAGCGTGAAACTGGCGTTATCTAATTTTATTATTTGTTAGCTTCTTGCTTCTTTGCTTCCAGCAAAACGTGGTAGTAGGTTAAAAACAGTGTTAATTAACCGTGTTCGGTAAATCGAAGGAGCTACCTTTGGTTTTATACACCATTATCTGCCATCACTAATTGTTCTCTAACCAATTATGGCAAATACCCACAAGCATGCACTGCTTGTGCTGGACTATTCAATATTTGATTCCGTCTGTGAACAAATTAGTACTGGGGCACATGTTAAACAGCTGTGGTTATAGAGTAAACCTCTCTTTACTTTTCAACTGCTGTTTCAAAACTCTCTTTACCCAAACTTCCCCCCGTCTGATGAGATTGAGCAACCTGAAAACCAGTTTAAGTGCTGTGGCTTTGAGAGTAAACTCTGATCAAGATAATGACCCTAATTTTTAAACGTTCAATGTCGTTGCAGCGCAATTGTATTATATTTTCCACTCATTTTCACATGCTCAAAATTTTTCAGGTCATTCTTACCGTACGGGATCCGGAAATTTGGCTAGCTGGCTGCCGCTCTACCATTTTACCGCGAGATTTATATGCCAAACGTCCCTGGTCCTTTTATCTGCTTCGTTATCTCATGGGGCTCAGGCCTTTCCATGAACTGTATCTAAACAGCTGGCGACGTGTATTCGGTCAAGATATGGATTTTTCCAACGATACCGCGATGCTGAACGGTTTTCTTGCGTGGATAGACCAGGTGAAGCAAACCGTCCCACCCGATCGACTATTGGTTTATGAGATAAGCAAAGGTTGGGAGCCACTATGTGAATTTCTACACTGCCCGGTACCCGACAAACCGTTCCCCCACGTGAATGAATACAAAGAAATGCGTAGACTAATACGATTGGAACGACGGTCGACCAAGGTGCTTCAGTGGGGTTTACCAGCGTTACTGCTCGTGCTGTTCGGGTTGCTGTTATACCGATTTTTACATTGAACGCCCTTTGCCTTGTTGCGCTCCGTGTTTCACTACATGTATGTGTGCGTTTGGTTTGTGTGGTTTCTCATTGTATAAAACTCAATTCTTATTCAAAGTTTCCTATTTGGTCAAACATTTGTGTGTTGATTTTTTTATTATTCCACTCTCTTCGTTTACTCCCCCATTTCCCGTTTTGTCTTTCTTGGAGAGCAAAATTTAATAGCACGTATTTACATTCTTGGCACGTTTTATTGATCGTGATCAGTGCAGCGTGTGTTCGTGATTGACGGATGGCAGCGTTATAAAATGGCGGCATATGGTTTCCGAAACGCACTATGACCAGTGTCGCTTAGTACCAGTGTATCACAGACATAAATAAACAATTGCATATCTGTACACATGATGATAGTTATCGTCCATGTTTTCTCACAAAAAATTGTCTCGTCTCCCTTCGTTAACCAGCGAATCGGGTTCCCATTAGGTCATCCACTCAATCGACTTTTCTTGCACGAATTCTCCCGTGACTCCATTTTCCGTTTTTATGGATTTATACTGCTGGATTTCATTTAAAACACTTGTTGCGATCCAAATCGAGCAATCTGGGCTAGAACTGGTTGCTCGGTTTGCGTGTTGGACAACGGTGCAGTCCACAATCTCCGGCTTTTGACTTTTTGTACGCCTTTTCTAGTGTGATTGTTTGAAACCACATTGTATTCACGTCAAGTGTCAGTAGACACCGTGGTGCCAGCCTGGGTAGCCTAACAGTATTTTATCCCACGAGTAGTCGATGAGGATGGTGGGGCACTTCATCTATATTCTCACATTTGATTTCACTTGTACTTGTGTGCGACTATCTCCTCCTGAAGGATGAGTCGGCTTCAAGGAAGATTCTTTGGAATTTGGCTACAAAGCGGTTTCCCCAGCACCGCTCGGCGTCTGTTCGAGTCAGCTTCTTTAGCCTTTGCACAACCAAGTGCGACCTGCAAGGCAGCAGGGAGTTGTCAGAAAGAGATGGTGTGCACCAACTAACCGTTTACCAGACTCTGTTCCAGGTTTTTCATCAGTGTTTTCTCCCGAAGCCTTTCCCGCGAGCAAGTATCCCACAAGGCAGCGGAGGTAAACAATCAGATTTTTCCTTCCCTTAGATGAAATGCGTTCCCAGGCGCCATATGCGAGCATTTTATAAACAGGAAGAGCTTATCCCAACTGCCATCCTCGGTTATGACAACCTTAGGAACAACAACACGAGCCAGGAGTACCGAAAAGACCAACAACAGCTATCGTGAAACCGTGTTGATTCGAGTTTTGTGGTAGATTGCATTTGAACTGTTCCAGCGACAATACCTTCGGAAACATGAGGAGATGAGCAACGACATGCCATTCGTTAAGGTCGGCCAAACGAGCCCGGCGTGGTGTGGGCTTCAAGCGTACCGGTTGGCACGTAATCGATTGACAAATCAAGTGACAAACGGGACAGACATGTTGAGGATCAGCGTTGTGATGGTTTGTCTTGTGCGTAATAATCGCGTTAGTGCTGCCATGGACAGTTGAGAGCCCACAAGGAAGCGCCATGATGATGTCGCTCTACTCGTTCACGGAAAACGTGTTTGCATGCATGTCCATTCGAAGTGTAGGCACATTACCCACTCTGACGGTCGATGACCTCAGTCTGGACTGTGTGGAACAGTTCACCTATCTTCGTAGCTGCATCACGGCTGGAGGAGGGCTGGAAAGTGAGATCGGTTCTCGCATTGCGAGAGCTCGCTTCGCGTTCACCAGTCTAGGTCATCTCTGGAAGCGGTCTGACGTGAGTTTGAGACTCAAGGGGAGAGTTTACCTGGCCTCAGTCAGGTCGGTCTTGCTTTACGGGTGCGAGAGCTGGTCAGTACGCGCAGAGGAGCTCCGGCGCTTGGAGGTGTTTGAACATCGATGTTTACGGAGGCTTGCACGAGTGTGGTGGCAAAACCGCACTAGCAACGTTGAAATGAGGCACCGTGTTCTAGGTGGGGACAGCCTGATGCTACGAGACCTAATCGACCGTTCCCGTCTCCGCTGGCTAGGGCATGTCTTGAGAATGAAGCCTGAGCGCCTACCCTCCCGCGCGCTGCGTGTGTCGGTTGGCCCAGGCTGGCGGCGGTGTTCAGGTGGACAACCGCTGACCTGGAAGAAGGCCTTAAAACGCTGGACGTCGGGTTTAGCTCGGGTCGGACGAACGCGGCTTCCTGGGTGGGGTCCAAGGGATAGTGAGTGTCTGTGGCTTGACACGCTGTCGACGATGGCTGAGAACCGGCAACAGTGGAGAGAGTGCATTCTCTTTTGTGTTCCCCCCTCAAATTTGTGAAAAAATATCAAAAAAATCGACATGTGGAACAATGGACAAAAAAATCCCCCCTCAGAATAATATAACATCACCCAGTGTTGTTTGGGCTTACTCTCTACAGATTCGTAGTATTTAAGTCCCAACCTCCCTCTTTTTGGCTTTTCTTTTTCATGGTTGTGTGGCAGCTAAGCATTCGGTACGCGCTACCGGTGTAATGCTGTCTGTGATGATGATGATGATGAATAATCGCGTTTAATTAATCGGTTTGCTCTTGTTTCGTGGACTCGTGGGTGAACGCGAATGGCGTTGACCTCAGGGATGAAACGAGACTCATTCTTTAAGTGGGAGGGAATTACCCGGTAATGTGATGTGCGCTCAGATGTTCGCCAACTGCCACTCGTCAAGTTGAAATGACCTGACGCAACCATTTCCGGCCTCGCCACGTCTAGCAAAAAAAGTGATTAAACTTCAGCACAGTCTCACTTGCAGCCCATTACACCATGCTATTTTAGATTGTCACTTTCGTTGCTATTTCATTGCCTATATTACTATCATTCTCTATCCTTACAAAATTGCAGATCTTGCGACGGCTGTGCTGTTTTTTCTAGACGCAGAAATATCGCCTAATTACGTTATTTGTTTTTTTGGGTTTGCTCACTTCATGAATTAAACGGGTTACTTCTATGATATTTCCTATTGCTATAGGTTACGAGCTTCGGTCGTAGATAGGATCATTGCAGATCCTTATCCAATCACGTGCTACCATTTGAACGTTGTGGGGTAAACCCGATTCAAAGGGACATATATCACGTAATGTTAACCAACCGATATTCTCGTCAAATATGGATAGACTATAGGTGAAGCACAAGATAATTGCACGCCGGATTCGCCGTAAGAAGGACAACCAAGCTACTACAGTCTTTTTCGTTGTATCAGAAATGAGAGCGGTGGTAATCACTTCTGATAGGCGTGTTAAAACATGATCATTTTATTGAACAGCCAGACTTCCTATGTTCGGGAATGGTTGACGTCTCTTTTGCCTTATTGCATGCGATACGACTTCTCATTTGTAAATTAATGTAAAGCAAACGCTTACTTTTTGCAGTTATATATCTGTGTCAAAGCAAATTAATCCTACACTAGCAAGTGGTTTCGCTTGTGATAATGCATTTTGTGAGTGATGAACCTTCTTTCCCTACCAGGGGACTCATTTTTAACGATATACTTGCTAGCAAGGACCTTGTGAACTGAGGAGTTCTCGAAAGATGGCCATTTCATTTGATTATGATAGAAACGAATTTCATTGATTTTGTTGACGAAATTGGCACAACCCTAACTAACAAGTCAGAGCCGTAGAGGTTCTACTGGAAGGACCATGGATGGCATGTGCTTGATGTGTGAACAACAACTTTCTTGTTTGAATAAAGCATTTATGCTAGAAGCTTAGTTGCGCTACGTTTGCAGTAAAATCCTGTTTCTTTTTCGATTATCGATCGAATTTAGGTGATATCATGGAGTCGTTTTGATCAAAATTTCAGCAACTATAATAATCTGCTAAAATTCTGTAAGTATTGAAACCAAGGTATTCTATACGAGCCATTAGTTTCATGAAACTGGTTGTGTACGTGGACAATTCGTAATCATATTCACTATGTCACACTCACCCAACTTCGTTGAGTTTCACTAGAATCACGTTTTGTTGTCCCCGCTCATTGGTTTCCAAAAACAGCTCGTTCATGACCATTCACACTCATTTCGGTCACGTTTCAACGTCACGTGATCTAGGCCATTCTCTCTTAAGTAAAGAGGGAATGTACTGCCTAAACTGATTTGTAGCTCGGATTATTGAGTGAAACGTTGCATTGAGCATCAGTAGTCTTATCTCGTAGTTTCTTATCGTCCTATGGTTAACCTGAAGATAGAATCACCGTCACCGGTGTTCTTAAGGGTAATTTTTACCGGAATTTGTGCAGATTATATTCCTCATCAGCAGTGCGGCCAATAGAACTGGTGCTCATCTTGTCCGTGTTATTTGTTGGCTGTGGTCTGTCCCCTAGGCATAGTGGGCAACTTGCTTAAGCACATTTTGCTAAATGTGTCACTTCGGCGTGATTCAAGCGTAAACTTTCCGATTGAACTGTGATGCAGCTCGAAATTTTTCAACACAGCAATCGCGACTGTGGTGTTCCGTGACTCCAACCGCAAGTCATGTTTGGAAAACGTAATGACAATGTATACTAACAGGTGTAATCGTACTAGAGTGTGACCCCTGTGGGATGACGAAAAGAGACATCTTAATTGCTGCCTTCACAACATCATCGAAATCTGTTATGATTATCAGTGAAGTAGATTCTGCTTGTAACAGCTCCGTTTATTTGTTCATGTCTTGCGTAAGCCGTAACATTCCCGCTACTACGCCTCCGTGCACTGGGCTTAAGGTTTCGAATTACTTGTCGAATGTAATTAACTGACGTGAATGGGACAAATATATCTTTTTGTACACGATGACCTGCCTCGTACGGTTTCTACTCATCAGCTGGGTACCGTGATATCCGCGGGACTAGAAAACGCGGGAAGAATGGTTGTCGGTTTCACTCACAAGGACTTATGGTGATAGAAGTCAGCGCTTCATAGCATTACCGTAAAATGTCACAACTACTAACTGTTACTGAATTTCGATTTAGACAACTCTAATTGCTCTCCGAACTCCGCCAACTGCCGGTCCCAAGCCCGGGTGAAAAATGAGGAGGGTTGGGTGTGGGGCTAGCAACCCCACCCCGTAAAAGAAAACGCTGCTACAGAAACTGCAAAAACAAAAGCTGCCTGGACGGGAGGACTCCTCTTCAGTGGGGCTCATGACGCGTGCTGGTGAAAGCCTTCGGGAAGCCAACTCGCCGATAAGTCTTCTCAAGACCAGGATAGGGACCTGGAACATCAGAACCCTATATGAGAGCGGGAAATCAGCACAGGTAGCCAAATAGATGGAAAGTTACAACATCAAAGTTCTGGGCCTATGTGAGACTCGATGGAATGGGAGCGGTCAGAACAGACTATCTTCAGGGGAAACCATCATCTATTCCGGACATGAAGATATGAATCATGGCCACACTCAAGGAGTGGCAATAATGTTAGCGCCAGAGGCTACAAGAGCGCTAATGACATGGGAACCTGTCTCACCCAGACTTATGGCAGCCAGGTTCAACTCCAAGGGAAGGAGGATCACCATCATCCAGTGTTATGCGCCAACAAACACAGCCCAAGAAGAGGAGAAGGAAGATTTCTACAACTCTTTACAGGCCCTTTTAGACCGGACTCCGCGCAGAGACATAAAGATCGTCATGGGCGACTTGAACGCTAAGGTCGGTGATGACAACACAGGCAGGGAACTCATCATGGGCAGACACGGCGTGGGTACCTGCAACGAGAACGGAGAGCTGTTCACAGACTTTTGTTCGTTCAATGACGTAGTAATAGGTGGCACCATTTACCCTCACAAAAGGATCCACAAGACTACTTGGACTTCACCCGATGGGAAGACGGAAAATCAGATAGATCACTTCACCATAGACAGAAAGTGGAGGCGTAGTGTGCTGGACGTCAAAGTGAGGCGCGGCGCCGATGCAGCCTCCGACCATCACCTGCTGGTTGCAACAATGCGGACCAAGCTGAAGTCCTTCAACGATCCGTCAGGAAGAGCGTACCACAAGTTCAACACACAGTAATTGATGGACAAAAAGAAATCAGAAGAGTTCAGCTGTGAAGTCAGGAATAGGTTCGAGGCGCTGTCGGAGTTGGCCGACGAAACAATAGAAAATCACTGGGCCGGAATACGAAAGACCTGGCAGGATGCGTGCACTAAAGTTCTGGGGAAGAAAGAGAGGGAACAGAAGGAATGGCTGACGAAGGGTACCTGGGAGAAGATTAAGAAGAGGAGGGATCTGAAGATGGAAATTAGCAGATGCGGTGACCTGCAACAGAAGGCAGACCTCAAAGCAAAATATTGGGAGACAAACCGGGAAGTGAAGAAGGGTGCTAGACAGGACAAAAGGAAATTTATACACAACCTAACAGAGGAGGCAGAGCTAGCGGCAAAGCAGAATAACATGAAGAGGGTATATGAAATCACCCGAGCCTTGTCAGGAAGAGTTCCAAACCGAGCAAACCAGTCAAGGACAAAAATGGAAGAACCATGACAAGCGAGGAGGGGCAAAGGAAAAGATGGGTGGAACATTTTGAAGAAATTCTAAACAGACCACCTCCGCAAACATCTCCTGATATATCACCAGCAAAAGAATCCCTATGCATTAACATCAACACCCCAACAATTGCAGAAATCATCAATGCCATCAAGTCCCTGAAGAATGGTAAGGCACCAGGCCCTGACGGCATCCCCTCAGAAGCTCTAAAGGCAGACGCGACAGCGGAGATGTTACACCCCTTCCTGGTGAAGTTATGGGAACAGGAGAGAGTTCCGGCTGACTGGAAGCTCGGGCATTTGGTAAAGCTCCCCAAGAAAGGCGACCTTTTCCAATGCGGCAACTGGCGAGGAATCATGTTGCTGTCCATCCCCAGCAAAGTACTGACCAGAATCATCTTGGAGAGATTGAAAGAGGCGTTAGACAAGAAACTTAGAACAGAACAGGCGGGGTTTAGACAAGATAGGTCATGCATAGATCATATCGCCACTCTGCGTATTATCATCGAGCAATCCATCGAATGGCAGTCTACTTTGTACGCGATCTTCGTCGACTTCGAAAAAGCGTTTGACAGCGTCGACAGGGAGACAATATGGAAGCTATTGCAACACTACGGAATCCCGCAAAAGCTGATAAACATCATCCAACAGCTCTATGAGGACTCATCATGCCAGATCATCCACAACGGAAAGCTGACAGACCCCTTCCCAGTGAAGACTGTAGTGAGGCAAGGTTGCATGCTCTCGCCGATAATTTTCTTGATCGTCATAGACTGGATTATGAGAAGAACCACAGAGGGCAGCAACACCGGCATCCAGTGGACCCCCACAAAACATCTCGAAGACCTTGACTTTGCGGATGACATCGGCCTCCTGTCTCACAAGCAACAGCATGCACAGTCTAAGCTAACGCGCCTAGCAGAAGAGGCAGAGAAGACGGGCCTGAAAATCAACATAAAGAAAACCGAGGTGATGCGATTGAACAACCAACTACAGCAGCCACTGCATCTACAGGGGAAAGACGTGGTGGAGAATGACCGCTTTGTTTACCTTGGAAGCGTGGTCAACATTGATGGTGGCACAGAAGACGACGTCAAGAGCCGAATCAGCAAAGCAAGGGTAGCGTTCAACACCCTGCGCCCCATCTGGAAATCTAAGGCCCTGTCCCAGCGCAGCAAAGTCCGCATCTTTAACACCAACGTAAAAGCAGTCCTCCTCTACGGGTCCGAAACATGGCGGGTTACCCACAACATCACCAACAAGATACAAACATTTGTCAACAAGTGCTTGCGCCACATTCTTAACATCAGGTGGCCTGAGAAGATTTCAAACACAGACCTATGGCGTAGAACCAACCAGAAACCCGTTGATCAGGACATCAAGAAAAGAAAATGGGGGTGGATAGGTCACACACTCCGCAAACCAGCTGATAACGTCACTAGGCAAGCACTAGACTGGAATCCACAAGGTAAAAGGAAAGTGGGACGACCAAACAGTCGTGGAGAAGATCAGTCGTGAGTGAAGCGAAGGATGCCGGAATGACATGGACTCAGCTGAGGATAGCAGCCCAGGACAGAGTTCGCTGGCGTGGCGTTGTTGCAGCCCTATGCTCCAACAGGAGTTCACAGAAATAAGTCAAGTAAGTCATGTCAATTGCTCTCCGACAAACACTCCGAGGGCAGCCGTATCAATTCAATTCAATTTAATGGTCTAAAAAGCACATAGCTTTACAAAAACGACAGAATAATATGCGAATTACAAATAACATAGGTAGTAAAACGGGGTTTGTTTGCCTACTGATTAGTTCAGGAATCACGTAAAAATACATAGAGCAGAAATTGTTTTCAACCGGTTTGATAGGTCACATTCGACCCATTATATATTAAACTCAAGTTGTACCACACAAACGAGCAATATTATTTACGTTGTTGTTTGGATTTGAAAATTGATTTTAGCGTAAAGAACTCGCCTTCTTCTTGATACACGACAGTGGGTCAGCCTGTTGTGAGCAGCATCTCTTTGCACTCAGGAATATAGTTCTAGACGTTGTTGTAGTCCTCCTATTGATTTCAGTCAAAAAGCCGTGTTATATCTGTCCCTTGAATTTTTTCTGGGGGTTCGCTGCAATTGCTCTATCTGAACACACATTCGCGAAACGTGCTGATGGGTGAAGAGCCCTGCGCTTTCGAAGCTTTAGGGCATATCCTGCAGTTTTATTATCATGAGCTTTTCATGATATCCGACAGGTAGTGTGAACGCCTAATCTCGAGGCACATGAAGTTGAAGCCAGATAGCGGCTACTCTCCGTAACATCGGGAAAGGCATCTAAACTCATATGGGTACAGCATTGCTGTATTTGGTTGTGATATTCATATCGAGAAGGAGGCAGATCCACACAGACTATACGAGTTGGTCGCGCCAACCTTATGCTCAGTGGCTTACAAATGTAACTAGTTTCCCATTGTTTCAAGCCGCATGCGGATCCTAATCGTACTGTCCATACCTGATTAGTGCAAACGGCACGAAACCTGACGTGGGGTGTCATGGAAATGCATGCAAATAAGCACTTTTGTTCATGATTATGTGTTTTGCTCTATCTACATGTGTATGGCACATGCGATTGAGCATGTTGGTCATGCCAACATTATCCATCAGTGGCATACAAGCGCAACCTGTTTACCATTTTCCCTCAGTCTCAAGCGCAAGCAGATCCTGATCGTACTGTCCGTAGTTGATGAGTGCACACTGCACGACAGCAGAACTGGGGTATGCGTGATGGAAATGCATTCAATTGAACATTTATGTAGCCTAAGTTTTTACATTTGCGCTTGGAAAAGCGAAATTTTGTAACGGGTGATCAACTTACTCTCACTATGATAAATCCTGTTAAGCAGATCAATATACTTCCTCAGCCATGATGCCCAGGCTTGGATTGAAGATTCCGTAACACGACACACATATGTGTTAATTAACCCGGGTAAGGTTTCTGGTGTGAAACTTCTGAATACCCTCCTAAGAGGATCCTATAAACGACAATTTATTATACGCACTTCGGCATTGATGTCCGGGCTTGCGGTTACGCGGTACCCAGACAACGATCTTTTTTTGCGGTAGCCCAGACGAGATCTACCGTGCCAAGCTTATATGTGCTGTGCACAGATTTTACATTTCGAGTATTAAATTGCAACTTATTTTCCCGGGATCAACTTGTGACGACTATTCTTCTAGAGAGGAAGTTGCTAACTCGACGTTGGAGTGTCTATCGTTAAGATAGTCCCGTTATTCCATAAGCTTCGAGCTTTTTGATTGAAATTTCATGATTGACTCTATCGAAAGCTTTGAAAATATTGATGTAGCAAACATGTACAGCATCGCCTTAGGCTAGTGTCTTGGTCCAATCCTCGAACGTTGTACAAAATGTTAGGTTTCTATGAACATCGTGTGCTGCTGTCAAAATATTTTGGTTTTCCAACTTCTCACGTCCGCAGTCCCATTGTGCTCCATTTAATTAGCTATTACCGTTATAAGCTGAGCAAGACCGAATTCCTTGGTGAAGGGGCTGTATCGCTTCCCATCATCACTGTTGGAAACTGTCAGTTTGAATCAGTACATCATTTCACATATCTTGGTTCAACCATTGCGGATAAATTTTCACTATTGATATTGATAAGCGGATTAGCAGAGCAGCTGTCATTTTGTTCCGATTGAACACTCTTTTTTGGGTAACTGCAAGCTGACTGTAAAGACAAAGATGATCGTATACAGCGCGTGCATACTAAATGTTTTGCTGTACTGCTGTGAAACCTGGACCACCCACGCAAGACACGAAAGGAAGCTGAATGCTTTCCATCTACTAAGCACCCGTCGTATCTTGAACATCGTGGATGGACAGAGTGACTAATGATGAAGTGCTTTCAAAAGTTGGTCTACAGAGCATGTTCACCCTATTGCGACAGCGCCGCCTGCGATGGCTTGGTCATGTCTACATAATGGAAAATGGTCGTATTCCGAAAGATCTACTGTATGGTGAGTTGCAATTAGGAAGTCGATCATTGGGCAGACCGCATTTGCGGTACAAAGACGTTTGCAAAAGAGATATGAAAGCTCTTGGCATTGACCCTGCGAGTTGGGAAGAACTTGATCTTGACCGATCACATTGGAGGCAATATGTAAAGCGTCGTCTGCAAGTTGGGGAGGAACAGTTACAGATCTTGACTGCTTAATGCAGATCACGCCGCCGGCGTGCAACTGACGCCCTACAACCGAGTTCTGACTCGTTGCTAGCGATGTGGGAGAGATTGCTCCTACGGAATCTGACTGTTTAGTCATTCAAAAAGCTGTAGAACATGAAAATTCATGCGATCGTGATGTACATCCATGGTCGCTATCGACCGAATGAGGCCAACAACAACAACAACCGTTATCAGCGTTGTTGGTCTATAGTATGTTGTATCTGTACGCCCATCGCCTTTATAAATAGGAGTAATCCTCTCCGCTTTTCATTGCGGTTTTATCTTTCCTATATGTAATTCCAGTTACAAAGTTTGTCAAGCTCCTCGACACACTTTTTCGTTCAGCTAATTTGGTTGCATGCTGTTGTGAACGAACGCCCAATCTCAAATTGCATGACTTTACAGAGTGACGCATTTCGATGAATCCTGATTCTAAAACAGTACTCACCGAAAATTCACGCTCTGACAATCATTGAACCCCGGCGAGCTACTGTATATACGCACAATTACATCAAATATTTTGGTTAAACTACTTCATCGATCGTAATGTTTGCCGTTAGGATCTATGGTACTTGAAACTACTTTTCGAATGAACTGATACATTCGGCGTCTGTTGCAACGTTTATGTCGAAACTTGCTGCATACATGTCCCACCATACATTATGCGATTATCTATACTTAACTACAATGTTTCAAATTTGTTTATTACATACCTTTATACCGTAATCCTAGGGAGACTTGTTTGGGTGATTGCCTTTTATGTCCGAAAATTTTTGAAAACACAATTCGCTCATCATGGTTTCACCGTCAACCATACATACGCATCCTGAAAATGGAGGTGAAAAAAATTACAATTTTTATAGATACTTTCTTGTCACAGACGTTGGTATTGGTCTAAGTTGAAGATTCACTCAGTGACATTACGTGAAGAGTAGAGATACGTAAAACCGCGGTTTATTTGTCTACATTCGCTTGAAAAAGTTCACAATTCAGGCATGAATTTCGACATAGTTATGGAAATAACGGTAAATCCCAATTCAGACACGTTTTTATAAATAAATGCCAGCTATGTGTGGATGATGCTCAATTGGAATCAAAACGGTAACCTTTAACCTTTGATAGTAACAGAAGTGTCACTAAATTCACGTCCTAAACCACTGAAAGAAACATTGTTTAGCATATTGCTATGACTGGAAAATTCGTTAGAATTGTTAGGCTTTTCACACCATTTTTATCACAAACCCAACCATTATCAAGTTCAGTTCATCAGAACCATGGTTGAGAATTCGGTATCATGCCATTAAGTGGCGAGGTGCTGATGTCGCGTGATTTAAGGTGTTAATGTATTAAATGTTGCATGTGTTAGAATATTGAATTTTGTGAACGTACATTTGAAATTTTAATTAATCACTTTTCAAGGTAATTCACGATTTCTAATGGTCTAAAAAGCAACAAGCCTAAAAACAACCCTAGGATGGTAAAAATGGAAATTTAAGTGTATAAACAAGATAAGGAAGTGGATTAAGCAGTATATAAGTTTTCGGGAAACGAACAATGCAATAAAAATTCGTCTAATTTCGTTTTAAATTCATTTAAGCTAGTGGAGTGAGCAACGGTTGAAGGTAAACTGTTCCAAGTAAAACAGACACGGACCGAGTAAAAATACCTTCTACAGTTCAGGCGGGAATGAGGTACGACCAGCACATATTCATGGGTCCGATAATTCCTCGTATCCCTTCGCGTGAATAAATCCTGTAAGGGACGGTTTGGGGTATGGAATGTTTTGTAAAATAAGATAAGGTCTCCTCTGATTCATCGATTGGAAAAGTCGAACAAATTCAGTTGAGCTATACTTTCTTTATAAGCTTTGTTTCGGATGCTGAGAACTAGTTTTGTTGAACGGTGATAGATTCGAAGCATAAGTTCCACATCCTTCTTGAGCCACGGAGACCATGAATGCACACCGTATTCCATGAATGGTTTCACGTATGTATTCATGATCCTTGCTAATATCTTAGGCGAAAATTTCCCAAATACCCTTTCAAACCCAGTTTCCATATGTTTGACGTAATCAAAGAGAAACAGTGTGTGTACGCTTGGTGAGCCTCGAGAGCGCAACAGATTCTAACTAAACCTACATTGTGTCGGCGAGATCGGCAAAGCTGAACTTTGGATTATTGACCCACACGGTAAGTTTAAGCCAGCCGAGAATATTTATAACATTGAAAAAAAACTGAGTGAATCATGAGGTTGGTACTCCGAAAACGTGTGCATTTCACTGATCTGATCGCTTGACGCGCGCCTACTTTTTCAATGCTCACTCTCCAACGGATGATTGCTAACAGCCAGAAACCGTAAATGTTTTGCTGATTTTCAAGTATGCCACCTACAATATGCTCCTGCACAACAAATTCCAGAACATCTGCTTTTATCAGTCTCCAATGTAATGCATGCGACGAGATATATTCGGGCACGCACTGTTTACATGAGTCCAACTTTTCTGAAGTACAAAGTTAACCATTCACCTTGACTTGCGAAAAACAGACTGAAATTTCCCCACTTGGAAGATGGAACAGTGTACATGGTGAAATTCAGCGGAACATTTAAATCGCTCTCAATAGCGCTCTCCATAACTTTATCCTTTTATAGCTCATAACTGCACTGTCAATTGTTTAAACTCTATCAACAACTTTGTGATGCAACCAAGCATTTCAAGATTCTGCAGTCATAGGCTATGGTTAACATGAAAAAATGCTTTGGAGTTATCTAGGTAGCTATCGTGAATTGCTGGTAGGAAGTCTTATCTATGATGACGAATATGTTTACCTTGTTCCACAGTGATCAGAATATTTCACAAGTCACTGATGTGTTTGCCGGCGTTGCCGCCAAGTAAGGTTTCATAACTTTAATCACTTACGAGTTCGGCTTTTTAATTTAAATTCGAAGTTTTTTGAGTTCTCGAGGATAAATGTAGAGCTCACTTCGATTGAATTCTTGAAATGAGAAATTTAAACATACCCACAAATCATGTAGGCTGCTGGTTTCGGTTCGGCAGTTAATCGCGTTTTGATGAGCATCTCGGAAAGCCATTATGTCGATCCGACTTACTGTTTTACTGGCACCATTCGTTCTTATAGTTTGAAATAGATAGGAAAACCGGATGACAATGTGATCACTTAGTCCAAGTGGACATTCGTGAGCAACGTTATCAATTTCATATTAATTGCTTGCTAGAAAAAGATCTAAGAGTGAAGTTACATCGGAGACCCAATCATGGCGATTAAGCGGCATGACGGGTAATTGTAGATCGCTATTTGTTTGGTTTGTTTGCAGCCACGTTTCCGTTACGGCGATGATGTCTGGTGTACATTTAGGAGAAACTGCAGTATTAGACCAGTGGATGTTGATAATGATAAGTACGTTTTTGCGGTTGCGAATTCTTAAAAATATTTTTGATATTTTTACAATCCTTCCAGGTGTACATTGCTGTGGGTCTCGTATAGCCTTGCTTTTTATAGCATATCATTTATAAATCATACTTTAAATTATCTTTGGCTCGCGTCTACGTCAAGGGTCTCACCTCAGTGGTGCCGTCTTCATATCTTTGAATACCATGTGATCTCTCCAAGTAAACCTTGAGCTCAATTAATACACTATGCGTGGGAGAATTTACAGATGCTCTAAGAGTTGTAAGCTCTGAGTCTATGGGTAACTCATATGGTAGGAATGATGATTTATTGTCACTGAACTTGAAATTTGTCACAATATTATTATTATTACACAAGTCTTTACAGACGATGTGCCAACAAGTATACCATGAAGAGAAAGAAAAGTATACCATGATGAAAGAAAAATGTAGGTTCCATGGTTCTTGTTGAAGGCGACATACTACACGGTTGACAAGGCCGAAGTAGGGGGTTGGCTTAGGGGACCCCACCCGGAGCCTTTGACTCAAAAGTCTACCCGCAAGGCAGCGGTTTTTTCCTTCACGAGAGCCGGTGACCATTTTGAGGGTTCTTGCGCCTCTCTTGAAGTGCCTCGGCGATTGTTCGAGTACGCCTCTCTAGCCTTTGCACGACCAGGTGCAACCTGCAAGGCAGCAAGGATTTTTCCTCAGGGTTCACTCCCGAAGCCTTTCCGCAATCGGGTATGCCGCAAGGCAGCGGAGGTTTGGAATAAGGGTTTTCCTTCCCTTAGATGGACTGCCCTCCCAGGCTGACGAGCTCCATCTACCCGGAGCAAACTGGTTTTGAGGCGCCAGTCATCCGCCTTCGCCCCTTCTCCTGTCAGTAGAAGCAGTTCCGCCACGTGCAGGCCAGGAGCTGGGCTTTGGTTGTCAGAGGCTGTTTGAGACGCACGCCATATGAGAGCATTTTATAGACAGTGGGAGCTCATCCCCACTGCCGCCCCCGGCTGTGACAACCTTGGAACCAAATTTGTCACATACAAATTGGGATTGCAGCCTATGAATATTGCGTTTCAAAATACTGTATTTCGCATATATTCGGTATTAGTTTGGATTTACTTCCCACTGTAGCTGCTAACAGTCTTTAATTTCAAAGTTGAAGTGTTCATCATTATTCATAATTTATTTCGAGTGATCTCGTAGTCTTGTCCCAATCAGTACTTTGAAAATTCCGTAATTCAACAATGGCAAGCCAAGATATGGCTGTGTGATTTAAAGGTTACTTCAGGCAAGTACATGTGCACTTTGTGAGATGTAAAATGTGTCAACCCACTTTACATTCCACACTTTTTATTATCGATTGAAGTTCATTTAAATTAGATGCGTAGCTTGGTGCCAAGTTTCGCATATTTAAGTAAACAAATACGCCATTGTTTAGCTATTAGTCATCGGATTTCAAGAGTAATCACTCCGATTTTTGTTATTTCATTGATATATGCGAAACCGGAACGATATTCGATTTAGACTTTTCAACTGTTTTACCACGACGCAGACTGTTAATCAAATATTTGAGCAGTTCATATTTATAAAATATAATTAGAAATAAGTATTACTTGTAAGTAGTTTGACACTAAACATGTTTAAGCCGACGCCAAAGATTGACCATGTGTACACACTGTTCAATTAAATCTAAAAGACGAGAGAGGTTACACAAAATTTATATTTTACATAGAGGTTACTTTTATTAGTCGACATTCGTCAATGATGAACATGTTTTTTTGCAGATCTCCTACTTGGTTTAATATTTTTTGTTCCATTGTAGAATATACATCACAATGTTCATGGTATTCTGCATTATGTCCTCAACTTAGTATTCTTAGCTTTTACTAATTAATGTAGAAATCCATAATTTTTTTCGCAATAATCAAAAGTATCATGCGTAATATTTATAATATAACACGATAAAAGATAAAACACAAGATAAAAGATTCAAGAATTTATGGTATAAAATGCTTGGGGCTGTACAACACCATCCATCACTGGGTTAATATACATATTGATGAGAATGAAGGAATGTTTTACGGGATAAACGGTATAACAAACATGCTTCTACCTCGGTTGTACACTGCTCCACATGGATGCTATCCTTAAGCCTTCTACTGATCCATATACCGGGGTCTTTTTCTTTTGTTTTCCATTCCAGTTGTTTCGATCCAAGGTTGCATATTTGCAACACTTTAAACTTCCTGAAATTACATGGAAGTTTGTTTAGATATGACCAGCTGTTCAATATATCCAAATCGCTTTCTAAGCTCAAACAGTGCACGCTTGATGTGATTCGCATCCAAAGTTTATATTCATCCGCAAAGAGAACCATTTTGGCTGTGACAACTTTCGGAAGGTGGTTGATGTAGACCAAAAAGAGAACCGGACCAAGTACCGAACCATGTGGGACACCGCTAATGGTTTCAATTTCCCCAGACATCACACAATCGATACGTACAGTTGCCTTGCGATCAAGAAGGTAACATCTCATCCACGTATGAACGCACAAATTAATACAAACACCCTGCAGTTTGTTCAGGATTTTAGAATGGTCCACGTGACCAAACGCGTTTGATATGTCCAAGTAACACGCATGCACTCCACTGCCCTCGTCAACTGCCTGCGTCCAGTCGTCCATTGTCTCCAGTAGGTTAGTTAAGCAAGAACGAGACTTTCGAAAGCCATGTTGCACTCTGGACTACAAGTTTTGGGTTTCGAGATGACACACAATTCTTTCGCACACAATTCGCTCTATAACTTTTAAAATCACTTGAAGAAGTGTATCAGGGCGGTAATTTGCTGGGTCAGAACGAGTTCCTCCTTTGTAGATGGGTGGTATGATTCCTCTCTCCCAGTCAGTCGGTACAACACACTGCCTCAAAGAGTGATTAAATAAATCACAAAGTGGTCCGCACAATTGATTGCCGCATAACCTTAGGATTGCATGTGTACTTTCGTCACTTACACGGGTCTTGTTAATATTCAACCTGCGTAGGTGGTGCTACACTAGTTCAGAATTGTTGGTGACAATTGGTGCTGACAATTTAGATCTTTGTAAAGCACCCAATGGAATGGAAACTCGTGAATAAATACTGGTTAGAGCGTTTGCGATTTCCAGCACAGAAACAGTTAGTCATGATCGGAAGAACATCGGGTTTCAGATTCGTGAACGGTTCGATAAAGCAGTTTGGGGTTACGCTGCATTTTTACAGCCAGCTGAGGCCGGTGATATTTTTTATCCTCCTGGATGCGATTTGTGACTTTATTCCTTAATTCGCGAAAGTTTGCCCAGGTAGATTCTGTTCCGGGGACCCTATGATTAGCCCATGCCAAATTTCGCTTTAACCATTTTCTAGTCTGACTGCGAAATCTGAAGTGTGGTTCTTTGCTTTTATGTTTTGGGGACATATTTAGAATTGAACTGTATCATTTTGATTATGTAATCTGTCAGGGTTGTGCATTGTGAGTCCGGATCAATGAAATTTATATTATGTTCATCGAAAGCTACCATTGTTTCCATCAAACCAATGTAATCCACTTTTCTATTTCGTTTTTTTTGCTTTACAATTCTACTGGCGTTGCACACGTATTGGAAGAGCAGAACGAGGTGCTCGCTTCGAACCAGCGGAGGGTGATACTGAACATCTTCAACGGCTGTGTCTTCAGCGGTTAAGACTAGGTCTAGAATAGATGTCTGTTTTAAATTTCGTTTTCGTGTATATTCGAAAACATGATTATACATTGGGATGTAATTGAACAGTTATCGAAATTTGTAGTCTAGTGATTGGGGTGGATGATCTACTCGCATATATAGATGAGGCAGATTGAGGTCTCCCATAATCAATAAATGCGAAATGTTAAAAATGTTATTTTTAGTGGTTTTGGCGCGTCACCTTTATAGTTTGATGACCGAGTTATTCCAAACGTGTCCACCATGACTGACTCGTGAGCTCCGATGCTGTTGGCAATGTAGAGTCACTGTTTGTAATTGTGGTGCTTTATTTCACTACCCAAAGCAATCTCAGTGTGTTCGGGAACACCAAAAGATTTATCAGATTTATCCCCATGGTTTAAATTACCTTTTCTCGTCCACCATGTATGCTGTCTGTGACCCTGTACGCAGCCAGTAAAATTTTAGAAAATTTTCATCTCTTTTTAGCTTTTATGAGTTATCCTCAGTAAACGAGGTTCGTCAACATTAGGACAATTCTGTTACCCACTTAAGTGGGTTATTGAATCAGGCAGTATCGAGCTCATACACATAATACACATACGTTGTTGAATGTCTTGAGTATGTCTACTTGGGAAAAGTGTTTGCAACCCAATGAACCATATGTAGTATGATAACGTTGTTCCATTAAAACCACTGATTTTGCTATTTCTGAAATTACATTCTTGAATTGTGGTGATTAACTATCAATTTTGCTCAGGAGAACACTCTAGTTCGCGGATTTACCATTTTCAATAAATCATTTGTTTTTACGCGATTTTTTCGTGCAAAACCACGAATCATATAAATTTAATCAAAAATAGCAAGTTATGTTCACCGGAGTAAACAAAATCTGTGACTTTGCATTCGAATTAATTTTCCTTGCTCTGATGATTTTAAACACTCGAGCGCTGTTATCCACAATGCTGTGTGGCGGGATGTATCCTAGCGGAACTAAAAAGAAACGTTTTCAGTTCATGAACCACTGAAATAATTTTAATTCATTTTATCAGTGGTTCAATAGCGCGCTCTGTTTAACCTTGGGTAATTAATCTGTAATAACACGTAAACGTGATAATTCATTAAATATAATTATAAGTGGCTGACAATTAAATGATTAACAATTTAATGAATGGTTCCAAGATTGTCACGGCCTGGGCGGTTTTGGGGATAAGCTCCCGATTCCAAAAATATAGCCTCTGACAACGAATTCTTGATCCTGGAATGTACACTAGTCTAATGTTACCAGTCGGAAATGCTTCTTCTGACAGGAGAATGGGCGAAGGCGTTTTAATGACGTCTAAAAACCATCTTGCTTCGGGTAAGAGAGATCTTAAGTCCATGAAGCCGGTCCACCTAGGTGAAAGAAAACTACAATCTCAAACTTCCACTGCTTTGCGGCTTCATCAAATCATGGAAAATCCTTCAGAAAACAACCTCGAGGAAAACTCCGGGGCCAGAGTCCCGTTAGGCAGACCGAAGTTGTTTTCAACTGCATCCTGCCAACGCCTGCGATGGCATCGTTGTCCAAAACGTATCCGATTAGCTGTTTGTTTATTTCTGGGGGTGCCGTGGAGAGAAAGCACTCGCTGCATGGGCAACTGCACCTTCTTCATATTGAACTGCCTTGGAATAAATCCCAAAGCACAAATATGGAGGAGACTCCATTCCGCTTCTATGCCCGATCGGCGTAGAGCTCAGTGCCTTGGGATGCTTCAGACGGTGGAAGAGATTTTCAGGTCTGATTGGTCAGCTACCGCCGGCATCAAGCTGGTCATCCCCTTGTCTATAAGGTGCCGTTTCGCCACGGTCTGCTAACCTAATTGGTTGCGTGATGATTGGGAATCAACCGACAAGCAGACTGTATTTTTTCCCACCATCGAAATGAATTACTAAACCAGATAGGTCAGCTCTGAAATTGTGAACCTGGAACGTCCGGTCTATGCTTCCAGAATTTAATGACGAAGTTTCGAATATCATAGACGAATGAAAATCATCTGTGATTAGTGATGAGCTGAAAAGACTTAAGTTCAACGTGGCTGCCATGCAAGAGACGAGATTGCCAGATACTGGCATGATAACGGAAAGAGATTACAAATATTTTGGAAAGGAAGGGGAGCGAACGGATTTGGACTCAAAATGTGAAGTGCATTACTGTAACATTACGTTGGTAAACGTTCATGCACAGACGCTCTCTGCGACGCCTACTGAAACAGACGCTTTATCATAACATCGCAACACTCCTCAAAAACGTGCGACATTAAACTGTGTAGTGGTATTGGGTGATTTCGATGCCAGAGTTGTTGCAGATTACAAGTCTTGGGTAAACTATATCGGAAGGTTCGGAGTAGGTAAAAACAATGAAAATGGACAACGTCTTGTAGGAATATGCACATAGTACATTCTTCGTGTCAGTAACACTCTCTTTCAAACAACATCAGAGCATAAATTCTATTGGAAACATCTTCGCTCTAACCATTGGCATCAGCTTGATGTTATTCTTGTTAGGCGCACTAATATAGGAAGCGTACTACTTACCAGATCATAAAGCGCTGACTGCTACACTGATCATTCACTAGTTTCCGCAAAACTGAAGTTCCTTAGACAAGATTCCACCGCGCCAAATATTCTGCGAAGACTAGGATAGACATCACTCGAATGTGCTAACTTAATCTAGCTGCGCGATATTCTTAAGCCTTCACTGGAGAACAGTTCATAAACGCTTAATTGCGATCGGTCAAACGGTGGACGGTAGCCCAGTCATTAAGGCATGGGACTACAATGGTGATGGTCGGGGGTTCGAATCCCGCCCCCGAAGCGGTGGATATGCACTGCTGATGAGCTCAAATGAGAGCGAAACGCGAGTCCAGTGCTTCCATTATGGACCGTCGTGATCAACTTTGTGAATAGTTCGATGGGCTTGGCACGGATGAGTAGTCACAAATATAAACAACTTATTCTCCAAATATCGCTTAAACAACAATGCCCATCAGATCTAATCGGTGTTAGCTTACACTGTATCTGATGGGAAGACCTGACACGGAGATCTGTTCGGTTGGGCGACCACAATAGATATTGCTGGCTCCTTCTGAACTGGTCGGGCAAACAAAGCTACTCAAATGTGCCGGTCTGGAGAACGGTTCATAAACGCTTAATTGCGATCGGTCAAACGGTGGACGGTAGCCCAAGTCGTTAAGGCGTGGGACTACAATGGTGATGGTCGGGGGTTCGATTCCCGCCCCCGAAGCGGTGGATATGCACTGCTGATGAGCTCAAATGAGAGCGAAACTCGAGTACAGTGCTTCCATTATGGACCGTCGTGATCAACTTTGTGAATAGTTCGATGGGCTTGGCACGGATGAGTGGTCACAAATATGAACAACTTATTCTCCAAATATCGCTTAAACAACAATGCCCATCAGATCTAATCGGTGTTAGCTTACACTGTATCCGATGGGAAGATCTGACACGGAGATCTGTTCGGTTGGGCGACCACAACAGATGTTGCTGGCTCCTTCTGAACTGGTCGGGCAAACAAAGCTACTCAAATGTGCCAGTCTGGAGAACAGTTCATAAACGCTTAATTGCGATCGGTCAAACGGTGGACGGTAGCCCAGTCGTTAAGGCATGGGACTACAATGGTTATGGTCGGGGGTTCGAATCCCGCCCCGGAAGCGTTGGATATGCACTGCTGATGAGCTCAAATGAGAGCGAAACTTGAGTACAGTGCTTCCATTATGGACCGTCGTGATCAACTTTGTGAATAGTTCGATGGGCTTGGCACGGATGAGTGGTCACAAATATAAACAACTTATTCTCCAAATATCGCTTCACTACGGAGTTCAACAGGACAAAGCCACACGAATTGGCTTTATAAAACTGGGAATCGCTAAAAAGCTGCATATGCTGAGTCGCACTTTCAATTTACGTTCCGAATAAAGCTCGAACTAGCGAGTTGTTCAAAGCAAAAGCTTCTGAGATGAAAGCTGTGTTGGATCAGAAACGGTCAGCATTCTTGAAGTTCAAACAGATGAAACCTTACGACTTGCAAGAGCAGCTAGAAATAAGGTACAACAGACTGCAAGTCGATGTGCAAATTAATTTTGAACGGGAACAAGTCTCATCATCCAATAAGCTCCAGATTCTGGAAATTTTCATGGTATCTGGTAACTCGATTGTTGACAAAACTCAGCAGATGGATAGATAAGTAGAGCACTTCTGCTCTCTCTACTCTAGGGACAGTACGGTTTTACCGCATGTACTTGAAAATGTCGAGCGGTTGACGACCATTGAACATCTACATAGTCCCCCTACTCAATAGGGAAATCGGCAGCTTAGCGAATAGGAAGGCCCCTGGCGACAACGGAATTCCACATGAGCTCATCAAATGCTGTAGATCATTATTATTACCGTTTGCTTTTTCAGTGCTGGCTAGAGGAATGAGTCCCACAAGAGATGCAAGACACAAATATAATCACGCCATTTAAGAATAATGGTGACAGAGTCTACTGCAACAATTACACAGGAATCTTCATTCAAAATGTTGTAGGAAAATTGTTTGCTATAGTCTTATTGACTTGAAATGACTTTGAGCTGACATTCAGCATAAGAAAGACCATAGTCCTTGGTCAAGGTATTGCATCGCCTCCAATAATCTCTGCTGGAAACTGTCAACGTGAACCAGTACATCATTTCACATCTCTTCGTTCAATTGTTGCGGTTAACCTATCGCTAGACATGCAGATTGATAAGCGGATTGGCAGAGCAGCTGGCATTTTGTCCCGATTCAACACTCGTGTGTTGGGGTAACCGCAAGTTGACTGTAAATTGAAAGATGAAGGTATATAGCGTGTGCGTAATAAAATACTTTTCTGTATCGCAGGTTTACTTGGACCACCCACGCAAGACATAAAAGCAAGCGGAATGCATTCCATCTACGAAGAATCCGCCGTATATTGAACATATCGTGGATTGGCAAAGTAACTAAAGCTGAAGTGTTTCAAAAGCTGGTCTAGAGAGCATGTTCACTCATATACCACCCTCCTGCGGTGGCTTTGCCACGTCTACAGAATGGTAAATGGTCGTATTACGAAAGATCTACTCTATGGTAAGTTGCAATCAAGAAAACTAACATTGCGCGTACCGCATTTTCGGTACAAAGTCGTTTGCAAAAAAAGATATGAACGCCATTGGTATTATCCCCACGAGTTGTGAAGAAATTGCTCTTGACCGCTGTAATTGAAAGCATTAGTTAATTTGTCGTTTGCAAGCTGGGAAGTAACATATATAGCTCTCGGCTGCTGAACGCACATCACGCCGCCGTCGTGCAACTAACGCCACACGACTAAGTTCTGCCCATCATTGCAAGCACTATGGGTGAGATTGTTGCTTCCGAATCGGACTGTTTAGTCATTCGAAAATCTGGGGAACATGAAAACTGCATGTGATTGTATTGTACATTCACGGTTAACATCGACCGTAGAAGGCCAACAACAAATCCAACTATTACAAACCTCAGTTATCCCACGCTTACTGACTTCACCTAATGAAGCTAAGCAGCCAGAAACCGGTAGTGGTGTATAAGTGCGTAGAATGTGAGCATCACATTACGTTGGTCATTCATCAGCGACTCGAGTGATTGACAGGGAATCACTAAGTGATTCCTTCTTTGAAGATCGTGGTACGTTGTACGAATCCTATTAAACAGTCTAACTTGTGATCCTTTTCTCATCTTTCACATATTTTCCTGTGGAACTAAATTTTAACATATTCTAACTTCTTTTCTACCCTAAATCCCAATCTAGGCTAAATTTGCCTAAATATTTTGAGGATGATGAAACCGTTTTTAAAGAGGCTGGGGTGTTCGTGATTTGTCCAATCTCTGATCTATGAATCGCATTTACCGGCCATTTTTGTTAATATTTTTCTTCCTACAATTTAATCATACATTCTTGTTGAAATGATAAAAGTGTCAGGATAAAATTGTAAATTAATGTTTAGAATATATTCAATTACGTATCTTTCCAGGATTTATAATAATTTATATTCGTAAATAATCAAAGCAAGTACATACTAACTAGATGCTTTTATTTTGAATGAAGGAATATTCAATATCCTTTGGTGTGAAGGTAAATATGATGAGTCGCATTAATTCCTCAAACGTGATTTTGTGAATTGTTCTTTACAATTTCAGTGCCCGAATAATATTCTAATGCATTTATTAGCTTTGGAAACCGCAAACTCTCTCACAGTTTAGTCGTGTTCGTTTCAAAAGTTTTAGTGGAAAAGATTTGAGTTCTCATGCGGCTTACGAATCGGAAAATTGGGCTAAGTTCAATATATCCAGAGATTGTCACAAGTCACTTGCTAATGCTAAATGTTAGAATATCATGGTCAGCTCTGTGTATTGCTTTCAGCCTGTTTAACTTCTTACTGCTTGAGGAATGGTACTAAAAGATTGGAAGTCCGGTGTGATTCCACAAATCTTCAAAGGCAGTTGCGTAATTCGCTTTCGCCATCCCGCGTATATTTCGATCTCATCGCTCTTGGTTAATGAATCATCCTATAGCGTTAGAAGATTGGACAAAAGAGTTAGAAAAAAGTAATTGCATTCACAAACTTATAATTGTTTGCCGCTGTGGTCTAAGGGTCTTACAGAGAATCACGATGTTCAAATATAGATTCCTTACACACCGCTACAGGTGTATGTGATGGCGATGCTAGCACCACAATACATTGGTCTCTTATAAGCCCTTCGAGCGCTTGGCCAGGAATCACTTTGTTATTCACTATTTGAACATCATGCTTCTTTCTAACAACCCATTTCAACAGAGTCATACAACTATAACTTTGTTTACCACTTTACCACTGTTTCAAATCTTACTGAAACTGCTCTTACTGCCTCCACCCGAGGACATCAAACATGCAGTAACCGGTAGTGGTGTGCAAGGGATAGGGATGTGATCACCACATTAAATGCATTTACGTTTTTAACTTGGGCATTTCGGAAGCTTTTGATAGAGTCAATTACTATTTGCTTCGTGACAAACTGATGCGTTTATGAATCGGTTATTCACTCTTGTTGTGGACTTCTTTTTGTAACGCCCCGCACGAGTTAGAGTGAATAAATTGCTATCCAATAAGACTAAACTTGCCAGTGGTGTCCGATTCGGATCAGTACTTGGCTCGCTTCTTTTTCTGCAATACATATGTGATTCATGTAGAGAATGCATTCCCTTTAACTTTTACCCGTTCAATTCAATCTTAATGGTATAAAAAGCATATAGCTCAACAAAAACAGAATAATATTAGAACTACGAATTATCTAACAGGCAAAAACGGGTTTGGGTTGCTTACTGAGCAGTTCGCGAATCAGGAGAAATCCAAATAGCGGAAATTGTTTTTGATTGGTGAGATGACAAATGTAGATGAATGGGGTCAAGATTGTAGTTTTCTTCGATGCACTGGTTAAGGGTCAAAATGGCATTAAGACTTCTCTTAAACATTTGTTGATTTGGTGAATTTACAACATAACCCGGTAGACTGTTCCAAGTAAATCAAACTAGCGCGTCTACAGTTGAGTCGAGAGTGAGGGACAGTTAGATTTAATGTGTGAGCTCTTTTATTATGCGAGACCCGTAGAATAAATGAGCATTGTAAATAGTGATTTGCGGTTTTCAAAATATTGTAAACCAAAATCGAATCCCCTTTCGAGTCCTGTGACAAGTTTGGTAGCTCGATAGTATAGTCTTTGCAAAGTCACGACATATTTTTTAATCCATGGCGATCATACTTGAACTGCATATTCCATTATGGGTCTAATGTACGTATTTATAATGCGGAGAATTGTATGTTTTGAGAACTTAACGAAAATTCTCTTTAGGAGTAAAAATTTCTGTGATGTTTTACGATAGACGGAGTTGATGTGGCTTGAAACCCTAGGGTGCTGCTTATCAACATACCTGAGCTCTTTTGTTCCACGGTCCCCAAGCGGATGTTTGCACACAGAAAATATTGAAACTCCACATATTATTCATGGGTTAACGTGACACTTTTGGAAATTTATAAATGGGGGATTTTTTAAGGACCAAACCTGGAGGTTGTCCAGATCATTTTGGAGGAGATCGCAGTCTTCCGGCTTACTTATCTTCAACCAAACTTTTATATAATCGGCGAACAGTACGATCTTACATCTGATGAGAGCCGGTATGTCGTTGTATAAAGTGCGAAGAGGATTGGTCCGAGGACGGATCCCCGAGGCACTCCACTGGTCACGGATACCGATTTCGATTAATCACCGCCCACAGATGCTTAAACGAGATGTTCAATCAGGTAAATTTCTAACAAGTCTAAAAGTCTGCCAGCGATACTACAGCCGTCTATCTTCTGCAAGAAAATACTGTGATTTACGCCTTCAAATGCTTTGGACATATCGAGGTAACATAAATGGATGGTATCCCAAAAAAACCTTATGCTTAAGGTAAATCGTCAAGGTTGAAGAGAAAATTGGAATGCTGACTTATCCCTTTTAAAACCGTGTTGCGCTCCAGAAAATAGGTTTTTTCTTCGATGTATTTGCTCAGTTTTATTCTTGACGATGCTTTCGAGCAGCTTGGATACGTCGGACAACAGGGTAACAGGCCTGTATATTGCGGGCTCTGAATGCGCCCAGCCTCTGTAAATGGGAAAGATTATTCCGGATTTCCAGTCCGTTGGTATGACACTTTGGGACAACGATTCGCAGAATGTTTTAGTCAGAGGTCCGCTTGGAAATTGCGCACAATGCTTGAGTATATTTCAGTTTATTTTATCATAACCAGGGGATTTTCTGGGATTCAATGATAGTGAAGTTCCCGGCACCACATTTTTGGTAATGGTTATTGTGTCAAAGGGTACACGATGCGTTACTCCTGGATACAGTTGTATATCCACAATTTCCTTCGGACAAAATACTGTAGCATATTATTTATTGAAAAAATTTACGGTGCCAGCTTTATGTGTGGTCTTTCCACAGAATTATTCCGTAAGACTTAACACTGCTTGTGAACAAGGAGCTTTGGATTTCGCTCCATTTTAGACAGTATATCAGCGTGATACTGTATTTTGTCTTCCATAGTATGATCAGTAACATGTTTTTTTAAGTGTTAGAAAGGTCTCCCATGTGTTTTCAGTTTTATCAATTGGTATTCTACAATACAGAAACTTTCTTTTCGTAGCATTCCACGATATTTTTATGTGCATTTTGTAGAATTAGCTATACGCCCAAAAATTAGCAAAATGGTTGAGTTCTTAAAGAACTCAGCATTCTGGCAAGTCTAACATATACCGAAGAATCTTTCGAAAAACAAAATTGATTTGGATTAAGGTTTTAAACATGAGTTAACAGCGAAACGTCCGATGCAAACTCAACAAGCTCGGAGAACAAATTCAAGTAAACTACAACAACGACCCGAGCTACAAATATTCCAAACAATACTAACATGAGTTAACAGAATTGTGGAAACTTTAGCGCGCCCTTCTTCATTATAACCTATCCTCGTTTGAAATAGCTTGTAGCTTTCCAATGGGAATGTATGACCACATAAAAAGAGAGAAACGACTATCCCGGTTTTATTTCTAAATAGCTCAATGTTCATAACACAATATTTTTGCGACGAATTATTCTACCCTCAATTTTTAGCATTTAAACTTCAGCGATCGGATAAACGATTTAAAGTGTCTTTTAACAGGTAGAAGTCTCACAAATCTTTCGAAAATTTGTATCCTAAATATTAGATAATTTATGTTACACGTAAAACATCACAGACAGCCTTCCCGAAACATTTTATAAGTTTATTCTCTAAGATCTTCGTTCAACAGACGAAGCATCACTTCCCCGACTTCGGATAATGTTGTCCCCAAGTTTGTCCATATCGCGGTCATCATCATCATGTAGGTAACAATCATCTTCTTTAATAACATGGGAGAATTTATTTTGTCATTCTCCTGTTCATCCATATCGCCAGCTACGATTTCTTCATTTTCAACCTCATCGTCATCATCCTTGTCATCTTCCTTTTTATCATCATCATCATCATCATCATCATCATCATCGTCATCCCTGTCGGGTCTACCATGACCGTGTCCATGACCGTGACCTTGACCGTGTCCATGTCCATGTCCGTGACCGTGACCATGTCCGTGTCCCTTTCTTGCCTCTGTTTCTTGTAAAATGGTCAACAATAGGAGACCAATAAGAAGCAATATGAAGTGCCGCATTTTATTGGCATACAACCGGTTTTCAGTTTATATTGGTTTATATAACACTGAACACACCCGGTGCACCATCTTCATTTGGTTGTAGTTGAGGATGACACGACAGCGAAAGTGAATCACCAGTGACGATTCAATATTGCAAGCAAGTACTTGTCTCTGTTGCGACAAAGTGTTACTCATGTGTGTTTTGAGCAATCACTTGCAAAACTTCACAGAAGTAATATTGAGACCAAAAATATAAAATGGATTTTTAAGAATAAGTGACGATGTAATCTGTTGCAATCATACAAAACGATTTTCAATGAATTCATCAATCATTCCCATGCCCACGTATACGTACAAGAATAATTTGATCCAAGAAAGTGCACGTACGAGGAAATCAAAATTCTATCTGAACTATGTAGAGAACACGATTGTTTTGAGCAAAGTATAGAAGCAATTCGACTGAGAAACCCATGTAAAGTGAAAGATTCATATTATGTTTTCACCCACCTTTTGTCGATGCGGAAATGAATGTACATGGTAAGTGCTCGGTCTTAGAGGGTTATACATTCGCCGACATTTATTTACAGTTGCTGACAACGTTAATTGTCAGCAGTACTCGTTCTATCAAGGGCGTTAGCGCGGTTTCAATGTGGTTCGATTTTAGCAACTCGAAAGCTCAGCCTGTTCTTACCCAGCTTGAAACTGTGCCTCCGAAGAAAGCGGTAAAAAACAAGTTATTCCCAACTCGTGAGACCAATGCGCTTGCGTTCAGATCACATTTACAAATTTCTTCGAAAACAAAGTCTGGCCTACCCAAAGGTTGACTTCCTGATTGTGACACTTCATGGATTACAATGATTCAAGGATTCATGGATTCGTGATTAAATTGTTGATACTTTGGGAATATGGTCGTTTACCATTTCATTGGCATTCCCCAGCGAGCATAGACGAAGTTATAACAGTAGAATGCAAAAACACTGTAGACCAGCTTTAGAGAACTGTTATGCAATTATCGTCCCGTCACAATTTTACCTGTTATTGCTAAGCTCATGGAACGTATAGTCTCAGAAAGAATAGTTGCACACTTCGAATCGCATAATTTGTTTATGCCAGCGCAGCATGGATTTCGATCACACCGATCTTGTCTCACAAATCTTCTCCTCACGTTAGACGACTGGACAAAGTAGATGGATAAAAGTTTTTGCATCCACGCCTGTTACCTAGACATTTCGAAAGCTTTTGACAGAGTCAATCATCATTTGCTTCTTCAAAAACTGATGCGTTTAGGAATATGTGATCCACTCCTTCTCTGTGGCGATATTCTGTTAAAGATCAGCGACGCCCGAGTTAAGTTAACGGATTACAAGGATTCAAGATTCAAGTCAAGATTTTATGGTTGAAAAAGCAATTACTTTACAATAACCATGCAGTTGAACTATAGGTACAAGTGTATATGTGTATAGAAAAATGTCAAAATCAAAATAATTCTGGTAACGAAAGATTATAAATAGTTCGGGGCATAATTTGGATTGGCTCTCAGGAAATCGTCTAGTTTTAATTTAAATATAGAAAAAGTGTTTGAGCTTACCAAATCGGCTGGAAGGGAATTCCAAGCGAAACAAATACGCACAGAATAAAAATACCTGCGGCAGTTCTGATTGGAGTGGGGTATTTCCAACTTGCAGTTGTGACCGCGGTTGTTGCTGGATGTTCGTCGGTGAAATAGTATATCCAAAGGGTGGGAAAAACTGTTAAGGATTTTGAATGTGAGGAGGAGGTCGGCTCGCAGTCTCCTTTGTGCAAACGTCGTCAGCTTCAGTTTACTTAGCCGGTCAGCGAATGGTAGGTTTTCGAGCCCAATGACCAGCTTTGAGGCTCTGTGGTGTATGCGATCCAATAGTGAAATGTCTTTTTGAAGCCATGGAGTCCAGGCTTGTGAAGCGTAATCAGTAAGCGGGTGTATGTACGTGTTCATCATCAGAGAAAACCATCTCTGGGAAAAACGTCCGAATATCCGCCTTAACACACCGAGCATCCGAGACGCGCGTTTGTAAACGGCTTCGCATTGTAGACCATTTTTCAGGCTACCGCAAATCCAGACACCCAGGTCTTTTTCTTGTTTGGTGTACTCCAGGATATTGTTGCCAAGCTTGTATGAATGAGAAAAGCTTAGCACACGACCAATGTGCATGGTTTGAGACTTCTGCATGTTTAGCGGTAGGTTATTTTCAGATAACCACATTTGCACAGCATCCAAGTCACTTTGAAGCACACTGCAATCCTCGGCAGTGCTGATTTTTTCCATATTTTTATGTCATCTGCGAACAGAACCATCTTACTGCCGCGTGGTGTTGGTAGGTCATTCATATAGATCAGAAACAGTATCGGTCCGAGCACGGATCCCTGTGGAACACCGCTAGTGACGTCGATTTCCTTCGATAGTATACCGTCAACTCGAACCCGTATATGTCTTTTGCGGAGATAGTCTCGCAGCAAGTCGTACAGTCCTCCAGAAATACCGTGTTTCTTTAGCTTGTTCAGCAGTAAGTTGTGATCAACTCTGTCAAAAGCTTTAGAAATGTCTAAGTAGCATGCATGAATACTGCCTCCGGCGTCCACGACACTAGTCCAGTCGTCCAAACATGTCAGCAAATTAGTTAGACAAGAGCGGTTTCTGCGAAATCCGTGCTGGGCAATTGTCAAGAGTCCGTTCGATTCCAGGTGGCGCACTACTTCTGCAGTGATTATGCGCTCAAAAACCTTTGAAACCGAAGACAGCAATGTCACAGGCCTGTAATTTTTTTACTTCAAAACGGCATCCACTTTTGTAAATTGGTGTAATTAGTCCCAGCTTCCAATCAATTGGTACCATTCCAACTTGAAGCAATTCGTTAAACAGACGAGATAAAGGTTCCGAGAGCTGCGCATGACAGCTTTTGAGGAGCGCTATCCCAAACGTTCAAAACCACCAGTGAAGTCCCACAAGGGTCTGTGCTAGGCCCGCTCCTCTTTCTGTTGTACATAAATGATTTACCCCCCTCATATCGTCCAAAATGGTCTTGTTCGCGAATGATATAAAAATTTGGACGCCAATAAGTTCTGCAGAGGATTGTGAGAAACTGCAAACGGATTTGGACAGCGTGTCGAATTGGGCGGCCATGAATGACATGTCATTCAACATACAGAAATGTAAGATGCTCCATCTTGGCAAGAATGTTCCTTGGACATATCGATTGGGAACTGAAAACCTAGCATGGAGCTTGTTAGAAAAAGATCTTGGAGTGTGGATTAGCGGGAACCTGAAGAGCACAGCGCACTGTCAGAACATATATCGACGAGCAAACAGCTTGTTAGGTATCTTTCGAACAATATTTGGAAGATTCTCTCTGGTAACGTTACCAGGGATAATGAATGTCTACGTTCGCCCTACGATGGAGTATGCGGTAGAGGTCTGGGCTCCTTGGCTGCGAAAAGACATTGCTCCCTTCGATAAAATCTATCATAGAGCAACAAAGTCAGTGATGGGTCTTCGCAATGTTCCGTATACCGAAAGATTGCGACGTGTAGGTCTATGCGACTTTACCCAAAGGAGGATACGACGCGATATTATTCTGACTTATAGAATTGTGTCTACCGAAGGACATCCACTAAAACACTTGCTTGATGTGTGTGATAGGAAAGTGACACGCGGACATACCTTATCCCTTTACGTCCCAAGTTCCCGTATTGACTGTCGGCGCCATTTTTTCGCCATACGTGCTATATTTCTTTGGAATTCCCTACCCCAACAAGTGGTGGACTCTCCTTGCCTTGCGGCGTTTAAAGTGAAATTGGACTTACATATGCAAAAGAATAACATTCGTGAGCCTTACATTTGATATTCTCTATTGCTTTTATACTAGTGTAATTTTCATGTTTTATTAATACCGTCATCCTGTGGTGCTGTAAAGTATTAACTTTTTTGACCATAAATCTTTGAATTTGAATTTGAATTTTGTATCAGTCCATCTACAATACGTTCAAGAAGCGATGAATGATCTGGATTCGAACAGGCTACAGGCTACGGTGTGCACGTACAAATTTGTGCTCGTATACTTTTGGATCTTATTGCTCACTCTATTGACGGATCTAGACGGTTCTTATATCATTAAACTTCTCTCGACTTCCTCATTCGGAATATACTATTTTCAAGTCGGAGAAACGTGAATCCTTGAAAATCAAAATTTGCAATTTTCTACCCAACATTACATACGCGTGCAACATTGCTTCCGATCCAGAATAACGCAACAACGCGGATACCATCAGGAAGATCTCGCTATTTGGTATTTACTGACAGTTATTTCAACTCTGTTGGATCAAATCTCAAAGAACAGCCTTTACGTGAAAGTGTACGTCATTTTACTGTCCGTTGGATTACACTGCATCGCATCCACTCGTTCTTGCACTCCACCGAGAGACACCGATCGATAACCGACCGCTTCGCCCAGTGTATCGACTCGTTCTCGCGAAATTGTAACGGTGACTGACAACGTGACCTTAAGCGGACCTGACGTGACCTTAAACGGACCTGACGACGAGGCTTGTAAAAAGTGCAAACTTTTTCAAAAGCTGGTAAGTCCCAGATCGTGTCAAGTTAAATGTTACTTGTGTTCAATTGCTATTCATGCGAACTGTGAAAAGTATTTATCACCTGAATCTGTGACTCTAATTAATAATGAAAAATTACCTGGCATCAGCTATATATTTAATCCATGCAGACTGAAAGTAACTAGTGATTTATCAAGGTCCGAAAACTCTGATTCAATTATGGCGAAATGCATTTTTGCTGTAGAGGTGAACCTTAAACGGCTCGAAAACACGTTAGAATCTTTCCAAACATTTGCGTGTCAGAAAGCGCTGGAACGAGTCCTAAACGCAGTCCCTAACCACATTAACCACAAGTCTTATATGGAAGCGCTAACTACTACGGGAACGCTGATTTCTCCAGAAATCGACCAAAGTCCCTTCCAACAACTCGGTACGATCGATGACTCTGCGAATCTGATCTGTAGTCAAGTGAATGAAAGTGCTGAATTATTGAAGGATATGCGTAAGCTTAGACCAAAGCGTTTGAACACTACCCCCCCCCCAAAAAGAAAAACATTAAAGATCTAACGGTAATTTGTTGTAATCTCAATGAATCAACTTAGCCATCGCTTAAGCAACGCGAAGCAGATGACAGGAAACAATGTAATGACCTTTGCAGAAGCTTAGACATCACTGCCTCACCAGCGTCGCTGACGCAATTGTTTAGACCTCCGAACTCACCTCGTGCGAACACACCCAGGTTACTGCGTGTAGTGCTCATGTCCGTCCAAGATGTAGAAAATATGTTGCTCGCCTCATCCCTCTTAGTTGTAAACAAATGGACTGTGTGAATATTTCCGGACGTTCCGTGGGAAGAATGGCAAATTCGTCGTAATAATCTGGAGCTAGCATAATAGGCTACAAATCGCAGAGCTGTTATAGTTCATGATGTACCCATTTCGAACGAAGTAGAATCCAGCAAACGTCTGCAACACGATTGCAGTGAATTGAGATTTTTACAAGAGATCCTAGGTTTGAAGGACATAATAACGACTCATGTTATCCGCCTTATACCGAAAAAGGAAACGCATCAGCCACCACCTCTCAAAATATCATTCCGCACAGATGAGATGAAGGATAGAATACTCACGGCGTGGTATCAATGTCGAAAATTTGCACCTCCTGAAATTCGTATTCAGGCTGTGTACGACATAATACGCACGAACACTATTGTTCCTGAGATGACTTCGCTACCAAGTTAATCAAGTGCATCTGAGACAAAAAACGTGGGTCTGGTTCGGCTAATCCACTATAATGAGCTCTTCATCTGCAACAAAAATCAAATATCTATCATGCTGTTACACCAATGCTCAGAGCTTTCTGTGCAAGTTCATTGAACTGTATTCACGTGCGACCGTGGCGTCTTGGGATTTGATTGCAGTGACAGAAACCTGGTTGTGTAATTCTATACACGACTCTGAACTCAAAATCCCTCACATGATTTACAGAAAAAATCGAGCAATAAAAGGTGGCGGTTTCCTCCTCTACTTACACGAAAGCATCAACTGCACTATACTTCTCTCCCCTGAGTTAGATGTCCCAGACACATTGTTTTGCTCTTTTGACTTACATGATAAACGTAAGTGCCTCTTAGCATTGATTTATCGACCCCCTTCTTCATCATCTGCCGCTGACACTGTTCTTTATAACGCAATACGTTTTGCATTGAAGCTCACCTAATCACATTCAATCCTTCTCGGTGATTTTAATATACCGACCCTTGCAACACACATGACAGGTCACGATTTATTTAAAAGCTTTCTTCAAGAAATAATGAATTGCACCCCTCTGTACAACCACGTACAACAACCAACGCGATTTCGATCTGAACAAACCCCATCTACCCTGGACCTCATACTTACAAACGAAAAACTCATTATATAATCTGTTTCCTATTCAGCTCCACTCGGATTGAGTGATCATGTTGTCATGACATTTGATTATATTTATGAATACGAACCAGCAGGAAATACTCAACGAATGTATACAACTGTGAACTATGACTTGATTCGAGCTCTTGCTACTGCAAATCGATGGGATTTCCTTGAACTCAAATCAGCTAAGTAAATCTGGTAAACGTTTTACAGCCAGCTTCGTATTGTCATTGACTTATCATCGAAGGTGAAAGTAATATCCAGTAAACAGCTTCCGAAAAAGCCTCTCAGAAGCAGTTCTCGGAAATGGATGTGTAAGCGTGACAATGCCTGGTTCAAATACTTGGACGATCTGTCTGGGATAACTTGGTGCTACTACACGTTATTGCGAAATAAGTGTGTCTGCCTCATCCGAAAAGACAGAAAAGATTACCAAATCAGTCTTGTTGAAAAATTCATTATAAATCCAAAAGCATTGTATAGACACGTCAACGACATCCGGAAGGTTAAAATGGGAATACCCCCACTGGCCTCGGGTACTGGAATAGCGGCGTCATTCAAAGATTGCGCTAACGTTTTCCTACAACAATACGCATCAGTTATCTCACAAGTGTTGACCCATGGGCAGCCTTTAAACCCTGACAGCTTCAGCTTGCCAATTCTTCACGGGGTGGAGTTTTCCCCCTACGTTGTTCAAACAAAATTAATGACGATGAAGAGAACAGACTCACCCGGTATAGGCAATATACACGCAAACATTTTGTACAATCTGTCATCCGAGTTGGCAATACCGACATCTGACGTATTCACGATGATGTTCGAGTAGAGCTTTGTACCAGAAACTTGGAAAACTGCACTGATTAGTCCCATCTCCAAGGGTGGAAAAAGAAATGATCCTTTAAACTATCGCCTGATAGCGTTATTACCAAAAAAGTAATGTAGTCCAAAAGTAATATAGTCCATAATAGCTGATGCCTTACGGAATCACTTTGAGATCAATAATTTAATCTTTGAGGCATAGCGTGGATTCAGGTAAAACGATCTTGCCTGGCAAACTTGCTATTAGCAAAAGAATCTTGGTCTGAGCTAATGGATGCCGGCAACTCAGTGGACGTAATTTATATCGATTTCTCAAAAGCCTTCGATCGTGTGAATCAAGAAATACTTTCGTCAAAAATACTCACCTACGGAGTACCGGGTAAACTCCATGCATAGATTAAAGAATGGTTGATATCTCGTGAGATGTATGTTAGGATCAAAAACGAACTATCCGAGTCGATTGAAGTTGCCTGTGTTGTCCCACAAGGATCAGTCCTCGGACCGGTTTTGTTTTTAATATATATAAATGACTTGCCTACTGTATTGCAGTCGTCGGTGCTTATTTTCGCTGATGACGCAAGATAAACTCCATAGACGACACGCACAACCTGCAACGGGATCTCTATTTGATTCACACTTGGTCCATAGACAACGAAATGCCCCTGAATGCTTCGAAATGCAGCCTATTGTCTCTCAACAGCAAGCCCAGCAAAGAATATTATCTTGATAGCACTGTTATTAAACCCGTCTCCTCCGAAAAAGATTCAGGTGTGATTATCCAATCAGACTTAGGAAACTCAATGCAATGTCGACCGGCTGCCTGCAAAGCTGAAAACAACTTCGGTCTCCTCAGAAGAGTCCTAGGTTTCGTTTGACCACAATATTGTCTGCAAATTGATTTCGAAAGGACATGTCTAAAGCTTTCGATCGAGTTGATCACTTTCGACTATTACAAAAGCTGAAGCAGATGGGTATCAGCGGACAGCTACTCATATGGCTTGAAAGTTACCTCAGTGGGCGTAAGGCGATCGTTCGAATCAACGGGGTACTATCACAGGCTATTGATGCCTCTGGTGGCGTACCGCAAGGTTCAGTCCTCGGTCCAGTACTTTTCTTGGCTTACATCAACAACTTACCAGATACGCTCGCATGCAAGGTGATTCTTTTTGCTGATGACATTAAACTTTGGACCCGGATAGAAACAATTGCGGACTGTGTACAGCTGCAACGTGATCTAGATGCTCTACACGAATGGTCGGTACGGAATAATTTGCCATTCAATATCCAAAACTGCAAGGTGTTGCAAATTGGTAAGCCATTCCAGTACCAGTATCACTTTGGGCAGACTATTTTGAGCTGGACAGAATCGGGAAGGGATCTTGGAGTCTGGGTATGCGGCAGCCTGAAGAACAGCCTGCATTGGGAGGTTATCTACAAGCGTGCTTCCAAGCTTCTAGGTATGCTGCGACGGATCTTCAGAACCTTCTCGCCTGGAACTTTGCCCACCATCATTAACGCCTATATAATTCCAACCATGGAACATGCATCACAAGCTTGGACTCCGTGGTTAAAAAAGAATATAATATTGCTTGACAAAATATACCATCGCGCAACCAAACTCGTAAGAGGTTTCCGTAAACTAGCGTAAGAGGAACAATTGCAAAAACTGAGGCTCCCCATTCCCCTCCAAAGAAGCCTTCAAAGCGATGTGATACTAACGTATAAAATATTAAATACCCCACATCATCCCTTAGAACATTTATTCGAATACCGTGATTCGCGTCATACTCGCAGCCACCCAGCGACACTGCAAATTCCCCACTCCCGTATCAGCTGTCGCCGATATTTTTATTGTGTACGTGTCTGTTTCCTTTGGAATTCCCTTCCTGAAACGCTTGTCATCTCTCCCAGCATCGAAACTTTTATTCGAAATTTGGATACTTATTTGTTGCATAACGATTTGACGACACCTGCGTATTGACTCATGGTAACTATACACTTGACTATACTTGACATTACATGTTTATTTTATACCTATTTCCTGAACGTATATTTACTATGATATGGTAATTGTGAAGCTATGTGCTTTTTGTGACCATAAATTCTTGAATCTTGAATCCTGAATCAACGTATATCCGTCTTCATGTTGAATATGCTATACCGGTATGGGATCCTTGGTTGAAAAAATATATTCTTCTATTAGAAACTCCACAGCGCAGAGCGACAAAACTCGTCCTGGGACTATCTAATTATCCATACGAAACGAGATTTAAATTATTGAATTTGCATTCGGCTCAATACAGACGGAAACGAGGAGCACTAATATTCATTTGGAAAGTGCTTAATCAAACAAATCATCCTTGCAGTCGTTTGTTTCACATTTCCCATAACACACGTCTGCCAGGTCACCAATTGAAACTTTACCAACAGCAAAGCAGGTTGAACTGCCGCAAATATGCATTTTCCGTTCGCAATGTGCAATTGTGGAACAGTTTACCTACTCATGTGGTACAATCTGGAACCGTTGAAGTTTTCAAGAAATCACTAGTTATCCACATGGACAAGTATATGTTTCACGTTTGACAATAATCTAACAATATTTTGATATTTTTTACCATTCGACCCGATGTAAATTTTTGTGGGTCTTGTAAAACATAGCTTTTTACCTGCATATAATCTATGAATAAATCTATGAATAAAAGCATCCAGGTTCTAGTAGTAAATAGCATGTATGATCAAGACTTTCCTGCCGTGGCGTACTCCTGTTAGTGCGCACGCACGTTTTGCAATCTATTCCGCCCTAACATTATGCTTGTAGTCCTCCATAGGTAGTAGTTCATAAGAAGAAAATTATAGTTTCTAAGTAAAATAAAATCATCCTCTCCGAATAGAATTTCTCCGAAATCGTTTTTGCTGGTTCAATTTGACAGACTTTAGAGGTGAAAGTAGGTAATGAAACATGTTTCTGTCTTATCCACGCTGTGTCAGCCAAACGTTCTTTATAAATGACGAACAGCAGTCCATCACTGATCAAGACTACTCATGTGAGCGAGCAACGATTGCTGAATCTTCGGCTCATCCAATACAACGGTCTGTAATCTCGAACGATTCAGAATTAATAACTTGCCATCACAACTCTTGAGTAAAAAATAACATTTGTTCTCGTCAAAAACGCGTGATTCATCAACAACTCAATTTAACTTGTAAACGGCCTGGAGGAAAGAAAATATTTTATCGGGTTCGGGGAGAGAAAAGCCGAAAATGATTGCTCAAGGCCATTTCAGGTCAACAAGTGGTAGGTGGAGAACATCTGGCATATTATCAGATATCGAAACACCAGTCCAACATTAGGCATGTCCCCTGCTCGCAGATAGATTGTGTCTAGTTTCATCCCTGAGGTCAGCCAGTCCAACTCTTTGACTCGCTTTGACCCACGAGTCTCACAACACAAGAGAAGCCGATTAGTCGAACGCGTTTATTACACACAAGACACGTAACGAAGCCTGCCAATCTTGCGGAGGCAAAACTAACAATCACAACGAGGTTCCTCAACATGTCTGTCGCGGTTGTCACTTCGAGTGGATTTGTCAATCGATTTCATGCCAACCTCTGCCCTTCAAGCTCTTACCACGCTCGGCTCGTTTAACCGACTATGGCGAATTGCATATCGTTCGATAGCGGCTGACGATGTCCATCTCATGTTCCCGACGATATTTTAGCTGGCTAATTGTTACATTTCTTCCCACAATAACCACGTAACCCTCCGCGTTGCACACACGCACATCGATTGTGTCTCACTTCATACTTGATTGCACCCGTCCAACGCTAATTGCGTTCACCAACTAATCGAACTACACAAGAGAAGCCATTTGGTCAGAGGTGTTTATTGCACACAGGACAAATAACGAAACACACGCCTATCTTATATAGACAAAACAAACAATCACAACACTGATCTTCAACATGTCTTTCCCTGATGTCACTCCGAGTGGATTTGTCAGTCGACTTCGTGCAAACCGGTTCACTTCAAGCTCTTACCACGCAGGGCTCGTTTGACCGACATTGATGAATCCAATATTGGTTGATTGCGGCTAATGATATCCACCTTCTCATAATTTGGATCTGTTCTCATACGCTCGAACTGTTCTAATGCAATTATTCCGAACCTCGATATATTCGAAATTTCCATCGTCGAAATTTTCGGCGCTTCCTGCTCCTCTCTTGTGCCGGAGGGTGGAGTTCTGCATAGAATTCGAAAGTTCCTGAGTATTACTCATCGCTAATGCGATTCGCATGTCCACAATATCATTGCCTAATGCGTGCACAGACTTTAATACTGATGATATTTTGTGTTATATTGAGTTGTTATGTATACGTGATGCTTTTACTGCTTTTTGAATTTGACAATAACCTGGAGCTGAAATTTTGAATATAATCGAATAAAAGATTCATTCGATGTAGTAATTTTAAATAGCACTTAATTATTGTTGCCAAAATCAAACAGTTTATGCAGTTTCGAAAAGCAGCCAAATTTCGAGCATTTTGGATAACATGTGGTTAAATATCTTCATCGAAAAAATACGAAACAACGTATAATGCTAAACACTCCTACTAATATCTCTTAAACTTATCTCTGGAATACAGCTACCGTAATCATCAATTGCGGAATTCACAAGAGAATCGTATTATTTCTGTCAGCTACCTATTTTAACCGGATCCGTACAAATTTGGGAAGCGTTACTCCGACGATATTCGCTAATGTTTACAGTCCATTTGCACCGAAAAAGTGCGACGCTTGGATCAATGTGACTTTAACCAAAGGAGGATACGGCGCTATATTATTCTTATCTATCGAATTGTATCTACCCAAAGACATCCACTAAAACACTTGCTTGATGTATGATGGGAAATTGACACGTGGGCTTACCTTATCATTTTACATCCCAAGTTCCGTATTGATTGACGGAGCCATTTTTGCCGTATTTGCTCTATTTATTTGGAATTCCCTATCTCAACGTGGTGGACTATGCTTGCCTTGCTAATAAAAATTGTATATACAAAACAAAATCATTCGTGATAAACTATACTATAAGTTATTCACATTATTATTCATACCGTAATCTTCTGGTGCTGTAAATTAATAAATTCTTCAATTAAGGGATCCTACTAATTATTTGCTGTTAGTTTTAAATTTCAAATCGATCATCTTGAACCAACCGAACCGGACAATCTATTAGTCTTCACTTTCTATCGCCAATCTTTCAAGTTCTATCTTGTGAAACACCATCTTTATATCGTTCATGACAGCAAACATAAAAACATGGTAGCGCTAACCTTTACAAGCAGAAATGGATTTAATTTAACCGAAAAATTGATCCTAAATATCCAAAAAGCAGCTGATGACATTTGCGTTTCATTGAATCGAATTGCAGTTTCAAACCCAGTCATATTGTTCGACTGGATATGTGGAAAATGGTATGATCAATTTTAATTGATAGAATTTTACCATTTGACTTGAACAATAACTCGGTTCGCCTAAATGTCCCTTGACGTTTCCCCCACATGAATGGTTTAATCGCATTATGACAAATATCGTGCGCAAATTATGGGGTAAATGGACAATTATTATTGAATAGATTTCATGATAAACAACATTGATTCAGTCGACAAATATCAGTACATTCCAAACCGTTCTAGGTCATAAAATGTTTTTAAGTGCACCACTGAAAAGCGATCATTGTCCGTCACTCAACTATGCGAGAGAAAAATATTGGTTTAACAAATATGAAATCGAGAATTATATTTTTGTGAACGGAAACAGATGGCAAAATTAAAAGGACCTCAACAAAGTGAAACTTTGAAACTTCCGTAAAATAGGGTTCATATAAAGAAACGGTGTTCAATTTCATTAGCACAATTTGTAGTGTGTATGTGTGACGAGATTTGAGCAACACTATACAGACTAACGTAAACGTTTTTCATATTTCACAGATTTTAGGAATAAGAAATTTCAAAATACAAGCAATTATTCTAGCATTATGGTACGTCATCCTGAAACTTATAAAAATTTTCCGTACATTTTTTCTAATGCAAACTTGTTTGCACAATTATAAAGATACGCATACCTGATGAGCGCGAACACTACGAAACTTGTTGTAGAGTATGTGCAATGACATTAATTATGTTAACATAATATGGACTACCAACTGTAGCCAATTCAGTGAAATTTTTTAAATTAACAAATGTTGTCCTACATCTAGTTAATGCTCTTATTGTTACTGTCATTTCTGGAGTGTGAAGTATATCGATTACCTGCACCCGCTAAAAAGGGGGAGTTGTAGAGCACCCGTAGATCTACTGTATTTGTTGTTGACCTTTAGCGGTCATTATCGACAATAGATGTACATTCTAAGCGCATAATGGATTCATTCCTTAGATTTAGGTTGAGCAAATCTGCCAGTGGTTAATTGAGTATCACTGAGACTGCTAAAATCGTGCTCATTGTGGTGTTACTTTGAGAAATTCTGTAGGCTAATCTTCATTATTTTTTAAATAAATACTCATATTGACGGCAGGGAACACCGTCAAAAACCGTTCTTGGATGCCTCAATACCAATGCCCAACGCTTGATTAACAAATTTGCCGAACATGTATCTCGGTTTGACACTATACGACCTCAGCTAATTGCCATTACCGAAACTTGGGCTGAGCCCGGAAATCCACGATTGTGAGTTAGAGATTGCTGAAATGTCACTGCTCCGCCGAGACCGTGCGTCACGTGGAGGAGGTGTGGCACTCTATTATGATCAGAGACTCAAGTGCAAAGAACTGACAGATTTCGACTTGGTGCATCAGAACATGCTATGGCGTTTGTTGACAACGACTACAAGCGATGATTACAAAATCGGCGTAATTTATCGTCCACCAGCAGCCCCGGAAGTGTATAATACGAATCTACTCGACAAGCTACGCTTGATTGCCTCGAGATATCATACCAGAATCTTGATCACGAGAGACTTTAATCTGCCTAATTTGCTGAAGACTAACAAAATTTCTCAGACCTCCACTGCTGCCATCTTCCAGCGGCTGTTTGACGAAATTCCCTTGCATAATCACGTTGAAAGCAATACACGATACAGAGGGAGAGATATGAATTCAATGCTCGATCTTATTTTGACAACTGGAGAAAACTCCGTCGAAAACATTACATACGATTGTCCGCTAGGTTCGAGCGACCATTTGGTCTTGAATTTTGACTACCTATGTCGAGCAGAGCGAACAAACAATACAACAAAAATCATCAGAAAGGTATGCCTATCTAAATTATCAAACGCCCTAAGTTAGATTAACGATTGGCAAATTGAAGGCATAGGAGTAAAAGATCAGTGGTGTAGCATTTTGACCAAGCTTAACCGGAAAATCAACTCAAACTCAGCACTCGTAACAAAAGAGTGTGGGAACGCATTCGAATTTAAAATCCGCAGTCGCACTCGGAAATGAATTACACTGCGAAATATGGCTTGAAGAAACCATCGCCGGTTAACCACCGATGCCACATGGGAGACCTTTGAAAAACTGAAAAACCAGGTCATTAAACTTATTGCTGAAGACAAAATACAGTATCAAGCTGACATAATGTTTAAAATGAAACGGAATCCCAAGCTTCTTTACCGGATTGTGAACAAGCAGTGTTCAGTGAAACCAGGAGTTGCGGCCTTGCGGACGCCCTCTGGAATGACCACAAATGCAGATGACACCGTGGATGCTTTGGTAAATTTTTATGCTACAGTATTTTGTCCAAAGGAAAGCGTGGATATACAAATGGATCCAGAAATAACACATCCTCTACCATTGTACACAATAACCATCACCAAAAAAGGGGAGCTGGGAACTCTACTATCGTTGAATCCTAGAAAATCCCCTGGTTGTGATAAAATTACCCCGAATATACTCAAGCATTATGCACCATCTCTATGCGTACCTCTAACTCAGTTATTCTGCGAATCGCTGTCGCAAAATGTTATACCAACTGAATGGAAATCTGGTATAATCTCCCCGATTTTCGGATCTCGTAAATTACAGACCTGTTACTTTGTTGTCCGCCGTATCCAAGGTACTCAAAAGGATCGTGGCAAACAAATTGAACAAATACCTTGAGGGAAATAAGCTATTTTCGGGAGCGAAACACGGTTTTAAAAGGGGATAATCATGCCTTACTAACCTCATCCTTACCCTTGACGACTAAACTAGAGCAGTAGATCCTGGGGATACCATCCATGTATGTTACCTCGATATGTCGAAAGCATTTGACCGTGTAAACCACAGTATTCTCTTGCAGAAGCTGGAACGTTGTGGTATCACTGGCAGTCTGTTAGCATGGTTAGAAAATTACCTGACTGATCGGCTTGTTCAAGTCTCTGTGGACGGTGCTCTATCGAATTTGGTAGCCTGAAGAAGTGGAGTGCCTCAGGGATCCGTACTCGGACCAATCCTCTTCGTGCTTTATGCTAATGACATACCGGCTCTCATCAAATGCAAGATCTTAATGTTCGCGGACGATATAGAAGTGTGGTCGATGATAAGTAAGTCGGAAGACTGCGAACTGCTCCAGAAGGATCTGGACAACCTCCAGGCTTGGTCCCTAAAAAATCGCATATTTTTCAATTCCCAAAAGTGTCACATGTTAAACATTGGCAAATATGTGGAGTACCAGTATTTTCTTGGAACACACAGCCTCTCGTGGACCATGGAACAAAGGGAGTTGGGTGTGTTAATAAGCAACACCCTAGGGATGTCGAGCCACTGCAACTACGTCTATCGCAAAACATCACAGAAATTGTCACTCCTAAAGAGAATTTTCGGTAGGTTCTTAAAACAGACAATTCCCTGTATTATAAATACGTACATCAGACCCACGATGGAATATGCAGTTCAAGCATGGTCGCCATGGCTTAAAAAAGATGTTGCGACTTTGCAACGAATATATCATCGAGCTACCAAACTTGTCACCGGACTCAGCCGGAAACCCTACAATGAGCGAATCAAAACGCTAAATTTATTTGATTATTCACGTCGTCGTCTCCGAGGGGATTTGATTCTGGTTTACAATGTTTTGAATACCGAAAATCACCCTCTACAATGCTTATTGAATCTACGGAGCTCGCATAATACAAGAGCTCACACATTTACTCTAACTGTCCCTCACTCGAGACTAAACTGCAGACGACATTTTTTGCCGTGCGAGTTTGTTTTACTTGGAACAATCTGCCAGATAATGTTGTAAACTCACCAAACCAGCAAACTTTCAAGAGAAGCCTTGATGCCTATTTGACCCTAAACCCGTGCATCGAAGAAAACTATACATCTTAACACCATACACCTACATTTGTTATCCCACAAATCGAAAACAATTTCTGCCCTTTGGATATTTACTTGATTCTTGAACTGCTCAGTACGCAATCTAATCCCATTTTTGCTTGTTATATTATTCGTTATTGCCATATTGTTCTGTGGTTTTTTGTAAAGCTATATCTTTTTAGACCATTAAAATTGAATTGAATTGAATTAAATTGGTTGCCGGTCGATATGTTTTGGCTGTTGGCCTCCTTCAGTCTATGCCGACCATAACTGTACATCACAATCGCAATATTTTTATATGCTGCACAGTTTTTGAATGACTAAATAGCCCATTCGAGAGAAACAAACTCCCACACAGACATAGGCAGAACTCGGTCGATCGGACTCAGTTGCATGTCGGCGGTGTGATGTGCAGCAGTCAAGAGCTTTCATATCTCTTTTGCAAACGCCCATGTACAGCAAGTGCGGTCTGCCCGATGATGTACTTCTTGATATGATAATTTGGACGCCGATTAGT
>JACCGJ010012328.1:0-11017 GCA_013407085.1 Atriophallophorus winterbourni
TAACGCGCGTATCCACCCGTTTCTTAGTTCGACAAATTCAAAACCACAATGTTATACGTTATGTTATACGGTACTGTAATTAGCAACAATTACAACAACAATAATTATACAAACCTCAACTGTATAGGAACGTACAGCAAACAGTGGAGTCAAAATACTCCAGAATCAAATGCAAACAAGTTCCATGACGACCTGAGATATAAATAGAATGAACGGAGTTATCTAAATTGCCATTCAAAATTTCTATCAAAGACAAGACACCCAAAAGTGGTGTCAAAATACAAGCCAATTTCAAGTGCCCAAAATGGCAACCAAATTTAACAACAATGACCGACAATGGCCTCAACAATGAATTAAAACAAAAGCTTCACCAAATATGTGAACAGAAGATTTCCAATAAAATAATTACAAAAAGAAATGTTTTATAACAAAATACTGTAGGAAAATAAAACACAAGCAAAATCTATTTCACAAAATTCAAGTTTTGTAACTAAGTTCAAAATAAAAGGAATGTCGAAGGGGAAAGAAGAATTTCAAACTACTTTGAACGTTACACCTCCGACCAAATTCTTTCTAGGCCTAACTGTACAACGATTGTTCAACGAATACCATAACGAATTCCGTGCAGCAAATGACTTTATTTAGTGGCGAGTCACACACGCGACGTCGCATTGCCATCATTGGACACATGTGGCTTTTTATAGGGAAATAGTTTGCCAGACTGAGACCCACCACGTCCTCCGGTTCTGCACCGTCCCCTACAAGTAGCTTATGCATGCAAACCCGCCCAAACGAGCCTTGTGTATTTCATCCTCAAACAGCGACATCTCGCGCCAATTAAACAAATCTAATGTGCAAATTATTATTAGTGTATCATGAGATCGAAACACAAATAACACATCAGGTTCACAACGGAACACTTCACTCCAATCATATGGATTGTCATGGCTACCATCTGTCACCACCCTTTCGGTTGACTCAGTGTCATGTGAACCAGGATTACTATTCATTAGAGCTGAATAGGTGTCAGGTGAACCACGCTTAGTCTCCATCTGATCCGAATTAGTGTCAGGAAATTCAGTCACAAATTCCGACTGAGCTAATTCAGTGTCAGGTAACTCAGCTTCGTGAGCACAACCGACATCACAAACATCAAGATCCTTCAACTTTACATCAATAAAAACTTTTTCTTGACAATCATCGATGCTAACATGCCTTGCTATGAAATCCTTTTGGCAACATTTACACAACTGACCAAATCGACTCCAATCAATAAGAGCTCGTCGTGTCACAAAGTCTGTGAGTTGCTGAAAAGTAATTTCTAATCCCTCGAAGTATACAGCATTCTTCAGATCAGTCCACTGTTGCTGGAACACAGCCGGTAATATATGCACAATGTACTCCAAAGTGTCACTTGCATTCAAAACTGCCTGGCACTCCAATAGAGTGAGGGCAACCTGACATTTATGCATCGACGAAGCAAGAATCGCAAAGCCTTCTGACTGGCCAATCAATCGTCGGGCCTCTTTCAATAACTCATCTAAAACTGAGTGGGCCACAGTACAAGCTAGGTCTGATGCTCGTTTATGACAGGTACCATTTGTTAATTTCAAGATTGTAGCATTAGCAATCGCTAAATCTTGCTCCAATTCAAGTGCCCGTTTAGAAGGTGCACAGTTACAGTCGAGACCATGTCTACCAACAGATGGAGATTCAAAATCGTCCGCACCATTGCGACTGTCTTTTAGGGACCTAACCGAACCACACACTAAACTTGCTAAACGTTCAGGCATCATAAATGTACAATATTGACTTCAAAACACAAATTAAATGAACGTCACCGATTGTTCAGCAAAAATCTTGTAAAATGGATCAAGCTTCAACGTTCCAATCCGCACAGATTCACCCTGATGATAGATCAGGTTAGTTCACCGATTCTGAAGACGTAGCTGAGCGTCGACCAAGTTCAATACTGCTTCGATTGCAATGAAACAAAACGAGTATTTTCTCCGGTTGAGACAAATACTGCAACAGTCAAATCAAGTTGTGACGCAAATCCAATTGAAACGATCCAAATTGACCACAGTAATTTCTCCAGTTGAGAAAATACGGTACAAATCGAAAGTCGAATTGTTGCAATTCCGAGTTGAGTACTGCTTCAACGAACCAAATTGAGTACTTCCAGAAATTGTAATGTTTCGACGCACCAAGTTGAGTACTGCTTCAACGAACCAAATTGAGTACTTCCAAAAATTGTAATGCTTCGACGCACCAAGTTGAGTACTGTAACGTCTGTGACGTGAGTAACGCGTATTCCACCCGTTTCTTAGTTCGACAAATTCAAAACCACAATTCGGATGTTATACGGTACTGTAATTAGCATCAATTACAACAACAATAATTATACAAACCTCAACTGTATAGGAACGTACAGCAAACAGTGGAGTCAAAATACTCCAGAATCAATTATATCAATGCAAACAAGTTCAATGACGACCTGAGATATAAATAGAATAAAAGGAGTTACCAAAATTGCCGTCCAAAATGTCTATCAAAGACAAGACACCCAAAAGTAGTGTCAAAATACAAGCCAAATACAAGTGCCCAAAATGGCAATCAAATTCAACAACAATGACCGACAATGGCTTCAACAATGAATTAAAACAAAAGCTTCACCAAATATGTGAACAGAAGATTTCCAATAAATAATTACGAAAAGAAATGTTTTATATCAAAATACTGTAGGAAAATAAAACACAAGCAAAATCTATTTCACAAAATTCAAGTTTTGAAACCAAGTTCAAAATAAAAGGAATGGTGAAGGGAAAAGAAGAATTTCAAACTACTTTGAACCTTACAGCAATTGATGCATGTGTCATGCTACAACCCACTGAGGGTTATACGCGGGCAAAGATGATTTTGAAAGATTTGTTTGGACTACCACATGTAATTGCCAGGTCAACATTAGAGGAGTTGCTTAATGAAGCTAGAAGACTTTCCAACAAAGTCGATAGTTTGTCTGATTTTGCCATAAAAATGGAAAATTGCCAAATCACAGTGAAGCAAATGAAGTATGACGCTGATTTGAATTCAGTCACAACTTTGGAAGGATTAGTGAAATGCTTCCCTGTTGCGTTACAACAGCAGTGGGCTGACGCAGCGGATACAATTCTTGCTGACGGGTCAGAAGTTGATTTTGCCAGTCTGACCGAGTTCGTATCTCGGAGAGCAAGAATTGCCAGGAGCAGATTTGGCATGCTAATAGATAGAACATCTGTCTCTTCAAAGCCATCGGATAAACCAAGAATGCCAGAAGGAAGGAGGGTGTTAGTGACTACAAGGGAACCGAGGCCAATTCTGGTTGAATGCTTTCAATGTAGAGGACCTCATAAGATAGTAGATTGTCCTGTTTATCAGGAGGCTGACGTAAAAGCCAGATGGAGTATGGCTAAGCAGCATGAAATATGTTACGTTTGCTTATGCCGGTCTCACAGGGCATTCGATTGCAAGGTTACGAAGACTTGTCCCGTTAAAGGTTGTAGTAGACGACACCATTATTCGCTGCATAATGATCGTCCTAATGAGCAACTGAAAAGTATAAACTGCAGTGCTACTGCTCTCAGTACAGCAGTAAGCTTAGGCTACCTAACAGTGAACATTGACACGCCAGTTGGACTTGTTCCAGTCGTGGCTTTACTTGATAATGGCTCTGATACAACTTTGATCTCGCAGAGTTTTGTTGAGAAATTTTGTATGCCTAGTGCGCCAGTTGATGTGTCGATTACAACACTTGGTCTACATCGAAACTTGAAAAGCTCGTTGCTAAGTTTCGATGTGCATTCGGTAGACGGGGATGAAATAATTCATGTAGCCGAAGCTAACACGGTTTCCAAGTTACCTGAAGCAGTGCTGAATTCCCCAAATATGATCAGCGCGAGGTATGCATATTTGAGAGATCTGAAGTTTTCGGGGAATGTGGGGAGAGAAATAACCTTGCTAGTTGGCTGTAACGTACCGGAAGCGCATTGGGTGCTTCAACAACGTTTAAGTGGTCAAAAGCAGCCATTCGCTACCAAGACGTTACTTGGATGGGTGCTACAAGGACCAACTGATCGTTCGAGAGTTGTTAATCATGTAAGTGTTATCACCGCACAAACACAAGATGTGCTCGACAAACTCACCAAGTTGTATGACGGAGAGTTCGCCGATCTTTGTGTGGAGGATACAACTCTCTCGCATAATGATGGATCTGCGTTACGTATAGTTGAAAAATCCTTATTAGTTGACGGGCATTTTCAGGTACCTCTTCCATGGAAGAGACCTGATATTCAATTGGATGATAATTATCAGTTAGCCTTAAAGAGGCTTAGCATGTTAAAACGTCGTTTTGAAAGAGATGGACAGTTGTATTTACGATATGTTGAAGTATTGGGACATCACTTCGAATCCGGACACATCGAGGATATTCCTGCTACTTTTGAGCGTCCGACACGTGTTTGGTACTTGCCACATCACCCGGTACTGAATTCACGGAAACAGGAGAAGTGTAGAATTGTGTTTGATTGTGCTGCTTGAACGACATGTTGTTACAGGGTCCGAACCTGACAACGAACTTGGTTGAGGTCCTTCTACGTTTCCGGTTACACAAGTATGCGTTCGCGGCTGACATTAAAGAAATGTTTCTGCAAGTGGGTGTGCCACAGGCGGACCGAGACGCATTAAGACTGCTTTGGTGGTCGAATAACGACATGACACCGCACATTAAAGCGTACCGGATGACAGTGCATCCATTTGGGGCCACTTCATCACCATCTTGTGCAACTTAGCGTTACGCAGAACGGTAGAACAGTTTGGACATAAGTTTGAAGACAGCATCAGTACTTACTAACTTCTACGTGGACGACTGCTTGATTTCGGTGCCATCTCGAGAAGAAGCAATAACAATGATACGGCAGCTCAGTGAGTTATTGGAACTTGGTGGGTTCAAATTGACGAAATGGCTATCAAACGACCATTTGTTGCTTGAGTCTATGCCGATGCATGAACTGGCTCCTCAGGTGCGGGTGATAGGGGAGAACAAACCGTGTATGGAAAGAATGTTGGGAGTGATATGGAACGCATCTCATGATGAATTTACACTGGAGTTCAATATGACTGATCGAGAATTGACGAGAAGAGGAATACTGTCGATGGTCAGCAGTCTGTACGATCCTCTTGGGTTAATGAGTCCATGGATTCTGCCCGGAAAGCATTTATTACAATGCATTTGCAGGAGAAAGTTGGGATGGGATGAATGGATTCCTGATGATATTGTGTTGCTATTCGATAGATGGATATCATCCTTACGCTCTGCCAACGAGCTTCGAGTACCTCGTTGCATTGGTGGGCATAACCAGCTTGATACGCAAATATATTTACATATATTTTGCGATGCATCTGAAATTGGTCACGGAGCAGTGACATATGGTCATACCTTTGATAAAGTATTCGTTTCACCTGCACGTCTTTTATTTTCGAAGTCAAGAGTCAATCCTTTAAAAACGGTTTCTATTCCGAGACTTGAATTACAAGCTGCTGTGCTTGCAGTACGAATATATTTGCTATTGAAACGAACGTTTGGAAATCACATCAAGGATGTAAACTTTTGGACAGACTCAATGACGGTCCTGTATTATATACGTGATAAGTCATCTCGTTTCGCAACATTTGTAGCCAATAGGTTAACAATGATCCATGAACATACAATAACGACCCAATGGCGACACGTGCGAACAGAACTTAATCCGGCTGACATGACATCACGTGGCGTAACGGATATGGTAAAACGAGAATTTTGGTTGAACGGTCCAGACTTTTTACACGAGGAACCGGCGAAATGGCCAGCAACCACAATGTATGATGTTTCTGTGGAGAACGTTGAGGTTAAACGTACGGCGTGTAATTTATCATCATCGACTTCATTGATCATCAGTGTTGCCGGAAACATTCTAGACTTTTCCTTGCAATAGATGTGTTTTCGTAATATATCATATCACGTACCGATTACCTGGAAACAACTTTAAATACCGTTACCTTTATATTTATTGAACGTTAAATTCCGCTGAAACAAATGACCTTGAACAAATTATTTTGCAAATGTACATCCTATAATCTGATTGTACAAAGCTTTTGGAAATTATTGATCATGTTTAACATGCCTTGGATTTCCTAGAATAAAATTTATTTATTTATTTATTTATTTACTTGAAAAATAAATTACTACATATGCTGCAGAGATTCTCTAGCTGGATGAAGTTAGGCGCTCGATAGCCTGGTTGCTTCGTTTTATAGAATATAAAAAAACGATGTTCGGAAATCGTAGAAATTCTTCCCTTTTGCTTGGGTCATTGCGCGTCCGTGAGCTTCGTAGTGCAGCGTCGAACTTTGTAATACTAGTACAAGGGGATTGCTTCGGAATACAGAAGCATTGTGTTAATCGTAAATGTATTCCGAAATCATTACACAAATTACGACCATTCTCGGATTGTGGTATTCTTCACGTCGGAGGAAGGCTACGGAATTCGAACCTTAGTGAAGCCGGTAAACATCCTATTATATTGCCGAAGAGAAATAATATTACTGAATTGATTATTATTCATACGCACATTCTTGAAGAACATGCTGGTCCTATGCATACGTTTTGCATCTTGCGGGAAAGGTACTGGTTGATAGACTGATTATCCTTTGTAAATCGTGCATTGAGCAAGCGTTTGGTATGTAAAAGATTGAACGCTACTAAACAAAACCAGTTAATGTCAGATTTACCTGCGGTTCAAGCGATTTCCGGTAGACACCCATTTGCTAACATTGGTCTCGATTACTTTGGTCCGTTCAATGTCAAACGTGGTCGATCAATAGAAAAGCGTTATGGATGTTTATTCACGTGTTTACAATGCCGAGCAGTGCATATTGAGGTCGCACACTCCTCGACAACCGATTCATTTATAATGGCTTTGTTTCGGTTCATCGCCCGTCACGATGCCCCAGAGAATATATATTCTGATAACGGAAAAAATGTTGTTGGTGCTAATAAATCGATAGAGGGGGAGTTTGGGAGCGTCTAATTCGATCGATAAGAAGAGCGCTGGCTGGCATGTGCATTGAACAAATTCCCTCGGAAGAGACTTTGTTGACAGCATTGATTGAAGTAGAGCGCATATTAAATAACAGGCCTTTAGTCCCTATCTCCTGAAGTGATATTGAGGCAGTTGCTCTACGCCCAAACGACTTATTGCTACAGCACAGCAATCTCAAGGTCACCGTGAACATTGGGTTTGCAGAAAGAATAGGAATGAACTGGAAACAGGCCTTGCACATAACAGATGTATTTTGGAAAAGATGAAAGCGAGAATATTTACCAATGTTAAAAGAACGACAACGATGGATCAACACACGTCGCAATTTAATTCCCGGAGATTTAGTATTGGTTGTGTCTGAAGAATTGTCGAAAATGTCGTGGCCGCTTGGTATTATTGAGACACCAGAAGTGAGTGATGATGGTTTGGTACGAACGGTCAGCATACGAACAAAGGACGGCGTGATCAGGCGTGATATTCGGAAAGTATGTTTGTTAGAAGGGTCCCAAGATGAGGTGGGTGAGTTGGGTAGGGATCAGGACAACTCTTCATTATAAGGAAAGGAGCAGCACCGGAGGATGTGGTGAGTCTGCGGCTTGCAACCTGGGACTCGTAGTATATATATCTATACTTATTGTATCTCTATTGTATCTGTCTAGGCCTGGGCAACCTGACAGTATCTCAGTCCACATGCAGTCTATGACTGTGCGGCACTTTGCCTGGATCAGGCTTGTGCTTTCACTTCAATAGGCTTATTTCACACACCTTTTGGTTCAAACATAGTCATCCTTAAATAAATAAAAAATTGTAACATCTAAAACATTAATTTTTATGATTATCTATTTATAACGCTGCTGTAGTGTCAGGTTACCTAAGGTCTAGGCATGTCTCGTCACATTGCTACACATCTTCATCGTAACCGTGCGTATTATAATCATTTTTTACCATATCACCATATCCTTAACAGTGATCTGCTTATATTTAACCCATTTATGTATGAAAATATGGTTTACTATAATAAATTTACTAAAAAAAACAAAAAAAGAAAAAATGCAAAAAATGCAAAAAATACTGTTTTTTGGATCTTTTTTATCGTTTATAATCGATTTACTATTTCTCTTTGATAACCTCTCACCATGATGGTGAAGAGAATATCTTTAATTGTGTTCCAGTGTCTCCGACTCCCAAACCAACTCCGACACTGGCCTTTGCTCCTTCCGCATACGACTGATTCTTCTATATGGACCGAAAGCCCTACTGGCGAACAGTTTTGGTTTCCCTATTTCCGACAATTCTTCAACTTTCTGGATCGTACAACTGGCCCAAACCTCATGCATTTTAAAACCACAATCTCTCCTCATCCCCTTCATTTTCTATATTTTTTTCAATTTAACTTCGGTTTTTTATATACGTTTCTTCAATCACATCCACGAACATCCCGAAGCAGTCAATTTATATATTTATAAAAGAACTTTCTTTATTTCATAAATTTTTATTTTTACTGTGACAATTAAATCTTCATGGGCACCATTTCTTTTATAAATTTTTTCTTTTATTTTCTTTTTTTCAATCTCTGCTCCAGAATCAATCGGATCCTCTCCATTTGCTTAATTTGATGAAATCTAGATGAATCTTTATTACTGTGTGACATTGCGCGAAAAAAATTAATTTTCTTACCATTGTAAATTTACCATCCTTTATTAAACGGAAAAATATTCAAAAATTCCGCTTGATAAGGTCATTTTTACAATTTATTTATTTTGTACACATTGATAACCTGATCATGTTTTGCATGCCTTGGTTTACCAAGAATATAGTATTATTATTATTCTCTATAAAAAGCTACTAATATTCAATGATGGTGATGTAATGTGGCGGAAGTGACTCGCCACTAAATAAAGTCATTTGCTGCTCTGAATTCGTTAGGGTATTCGTCGAACAGTTATAAGAATAATATCAGCGGAATTAGAGAGAAGATATGAACGTAAAGCTAATATCTTGTTAGTTATGGATCGAGCATTGATAAGAATAAATCTAAGAGATGAGGGGCTATGATCAGAACATGGCTTATTATGTATTTGATTATTATGTGGAGCATGTTGGTTTAGCCTAAAAGCCATTGTGGAGGGATTTGAAAATTTCTCATACTTGAATAAGGAAACATAGTAGAGTGAGTGTTAAATGAGTTAAAATATTGAAAATTGGTGTCGGAGGACCAGCTAATATGGTTAAAAAAGTGCTGTGATGGGTTGTAATAATTCGAAAATGGGCTCGGCTATTGCGGACTTGGTCGATGGAATTGCCATGCCAAGTTCCCATCTAATGGATAAAGCATTATACTACGATTAAAGTTCCGAGTATTTCTATTGTCAAAAGTTGAAGAATTCCTGAAAGGAGGTGGTGCAGGCAATAACGCACTAGTTTGTCGAAACTTCGGTAAGATGGTTCTTTTCCTTAAGTGAGGGGATGTAATAATTTTAGTTGGAATCTTAGGTGAAATAATAGGTTGCGTTGAATTATTCACAGGAGAAGGTGAAGTTGGAGGTGCATTCAACTCTTGTGGCACCTCATCCGATTCCATCGTTTCTTTTCCTTTGGTTGAAGTTTCGGTGGAATGTGGAGTAGAAACGGTACGCTTATGGAACCTAGTTCTTCGTTGCATTGGCGTTAGATCGGGTTCAAAAATACATTTCTAAATCTAGGAATCGATTTCAAAACATTCATATGGGCTAAAATGTGTCGCTGAGTTCTAATAGGATTGGGCAAGACCTTGAAGGCTTAAATTTTCTCAAGCGTTTTAGCGAAGCGCAGTCCAATGTGAAGCCATAAGATGAGCAGATAGTAGTTTTAAAATCTTGTAAAGGATATCTGTCGTCTATATTAAACAGTATAACATTTTTAGATCTTAAGTCTCTTTGACAAATTTCATTAACAATTGATTCAACAAACTTATTAGTTCGTTGAAGTATATCCTTGTCGATATTTGAATTATAATCCAAGAGGAAAGTTAATGGTTGTAAAGTCTTGCAAACCTGTGTAACAAAAGAGTTGTTCTTTCGAATTTCATTTAATTCGGATTCTAACTTCCGTAATTTATTCAAAATAACGGAAGTGTTCTGATCTAAGTATACGGAGCATTTGTTGGTCTTGGGGATTTTACGTAAATTAATTCGGTTCGAGATAGGTGTTTTAGTGTACATATTTCAAATAGTATAAATAAAATATTAATCAAAAGATTGAGAGTTATAAAATAAACGTTTTCGTAATTATGAAATATTTGGCAATCACGTACCGTTTTCAAACCAAGCGCGACCTTAATTCATGCCTGCAACTAGGAGTTGTTCCCAGTAAGTGGAGGGAAGCCATAGTCGTGCCAATACATAAGGGAGGTTGCAGGTCAACTCTTGGTAACTATAGACCGGTCAGCCTGACTAGCACCGTCTCGCAAGTTCTTGAAAAACTGCTGCGCGACAAAATCTGTCAGCATCTTTGTCGGCATTCTCTGTTGAGTGTAAATCAGCATGGATTTCTTAAGTGTAGATCCTGCCTGACTAACCTTCTTAGCTTTCTCAATACTGCCACTAAAAGGATGGATGAAGGGAAGCCTGTCGAAGTCCTCTACCTAGACTTCAGCAAGGCTTTCAATTCCGTAAATCACCGCCTTCTTGAGATTAGGCTTGCAGCCAAAGACATACGGGGTAGTTTACTTGCTTGGATAAAGGACTTCCTTACAGGCAGGACATTCCGAGTTAGAGTAGGTTCTACGCTGTCGAGTCGAACCGACGTGATCAGTGGTGTACCCCAAGGTTTGGTACTTGGTCCTCTTCTATTCCTGATTTTCATCGATGACTTGTCCACTACATTGAAGTGCCCATGCTTCGTTTTCGCGGATGATGTGAAAT
>JACCGJ010012335.1:0-73853 GCA_013407085.1 Atriophallophorus winterbourni
CGAACCATCCTTATCCAACAGTGGCATACAACCGCCTTTGTTTACCATTCTTCCACTGCTTCAAGCGCATGCGGATCCTGATCTTACTGCCCCTACCTGATGAGTGCAAACAGCACGAAACCGGTCGTGGGGTGTGAATGACGGGAAAGCATGCAAATGAATGTTCTGTATTAATATTAATATTTACTAACTTCGTTAACAGAGAGATGCGAGAACTAAGTTGTATTGCAGGTAATTTGTTGAAACGGTTTCCGATGTTATTAAAATTTGACTTATAGACTAAATGGCGTGTTCTGGGTTTTTATATAGCCTAACACTTGCTATTTTGGACTAGGATTGATTACGATCAAGGTGTAATCGTTATTATTACTATTTATTAGTGGCCCTTCCCTGGAAACATTATGGACTCTGTAAAGCCTTAATTAGATATCACTGTCGAATAGGGTTTTTACAACGATCTGCGATATTCAAAAATAATGTCATATATTAAATCTCTCATTAAGTACTCAAGAATCTTAAAAAAGACCAGCGTAACAGGTAGCTCATGCCTCTACCGCCTAAACTCCAAACCGGCATCTGGCTTTTTTCTCGTATCAAGTAGGAACATTGATAAAAGTTTTCAGTGTGGACTGTGATGGTAAGCAAAATTAGGACTTTGAAAACTTTTGAACATCGTGGATGGTTGTAAAAACCTAATTCCACAATGGCTTCGAAGGCTCACTCGAACGCGATTAATCTTGTTGTTTCCACCTGACGACGATTGACAGCCGAAAACCGGGTGTAGTGTTTAAGTTGTGGGGACGTGAGCAACACAATAATACGTGAAGCATTGTTATGAACCAAACAATTGGAGCAACCCTGATTACAGCTTTGTTTCTATTCGTATGTTGAGTTTGAAGAAAAATCCTGGTGAAAGGAATTACAGAACATATGTCACTCTTCCATGGCAATGCAATGCGATTGCAGTGAATATGGTAGCACCAACTATAAGGTAGACGCGCAACAGTCAAAAGTAGATCTTAAAATATATGGATGAGAAACAATTTTAAGTTTGGTGAAAATTTTCATGTATACTTTTTGTTAAGATCCGCCATTAAACGATTAAGATGGATGACTATTGTCAATTTCATAAAAAGCAAAATAATACATCTGCGTGAAACCGAAGGATCGATAATGAAGCAGATTACTGTATTTGAATCCAACGGGATTAAAATCTCGATTTCAAAAAATCTCAATATGACATTAGGAATCATTTCGCACGAATCTATCTGATCTTATATGTTTTGTGCAGCTAGGTATCGGTAATGAAAATAGCTTTCTTACTGAAATGTTAGAAACCAGAAGTTTTTCAGGTCCATTGTTGTTGGAACGGGCAAATGACGAAAACAAGTGGCTTGAATCTCTGTATTAACTGATCAGGCATGAGAGATATTCCAGTCTGACAATCCACCAAGTTATAAAGCAGAAATGTCGTCATTTGTATCCACCTTTTATCACTTTTCAAGTCAATAAAACCAATAAATTGACGGAATCATGTATTTATCATAATTAGGCACACCGCAAGCACGATTTCTTGATGTGCGTTGTCGATTAAGTCAGAGTTGATTAAAGCCATTATTGATAATAAACATTTCCTACATTTACGAACTCTTTTAAACAAATATTTTCAATTTGTTTCATAACAATATTTTTCGATGCATTTGATGATAATATTTATAAAAAAACATAATTTTTGAAAAATTACGTCATATGTTGTTATGCTGCCTAATATCAATGAGTGAGTAGAACGAGCTTTATATAGAGAGAGAATTTATATTATAAAATTAAGATTTTTCTAGTCAAACACGGCTGAATCAAGAGCTCCAAAATTTTACAAGTTCCAATATGTCAAGTTGATCGTTGGGTTCATCACGATTCTCATCTTGCATCTGAATACGTGGAGAAATATGGATTGGATGTGTACATAATCAGACGTTATTTTGCATGAGACATTTTGCGTCTATTATTTAAAATTACTCTAACACCATCTACAAAAACATAATACATTCGATACGTTGCCTACGCTTCATGAGTTGCAAAGATGAGATAAATTCTTTACCCGATTTTTTTATTTTTGAATGAAATTTTAATCATGATTGTGAAATTCAAAGGTATGTTGTAATTGTTTGATTTATAGTTTAAGCATGTTTCATTATTTGTCTTGTGCGTACTAAACGCCTTTGACCAATCGGCTTCTCTTGTGTTGTGGGATTCGTAGGTGAGCACGATTAGCGTTGGACTGGTTGACCTCAGGGATGAATCAAACACAATCGATGTGCGTGCGTGCAACGCGGGGGGTTACGTGGTTTTTGTTGGACCGAAACGTAGCAATTGGCCAGATATGCGCCAGCTGCGACTTGTTGACCTGAAATGACCTGAAGCAATCGATCTCGGCTTCTCTCCCGAACCCACCACTAGCTACAATATTTTTGTAAATTCATAAATGATAAATATATTTTTGTTCTGGTATTTGTGGCTATCCTCCATCTTTCTACGACCGTTTTCATGCCGCACGGTTTCTAACATAATTTAATCGAAGCAAGTTGATTCAAATTGAGATAATTTGTTTCAGGCTCTTAGAAATTTATATTACTTCCGACTAGAGAGAATTTTTGTTGAAAAACGCATTTCAAAGTCATTTTAATTGATGTTCAGGCGGTTTTCCCATGAGAATGGCTAACTGGCTGGAAAGCCATTGACAGCCTCATCGCAAAAATCTAAATACATAAAAATGAAATTAGTTTGCAAGAAAGTTTTCCTTCAATGGCAACTTTTGATTACCATATTTAGATGAATGTTGCAGTTGAACTTGTAGTTAGATACATGCAGCTAGTTTTAAGCATGATCTACTTTCGTTTACACATTTTGAATCAACAAAAATATATAATTCGAGCTCTTGCAATAGTATTTTCATAACAACGCTTGAGATAAATTCTTCATATAGTATGGCTGGTGGGAAGACTATACTGCGATCAACAATGTAAAATTATTTGTCAAAACGACATATACGCAGTGCCCAATTTGTGTTGTTACCAGTCAGTTAGATATGGCGTTTGACCAAGATTCTTATTATAATTTCTAATGTCAAATAAGAAAAGACTTGACACTATTTGAGATACGATTCCGAGATAAAATGCTTCAGACTGTCTGATAAGCAAAATTCTAAATAGTCTGCAGAAGATCTTTGCAACATTAGGCCCATTGGGAGCAAATTTGCTCGATTGGTTATGTCATATAAAAAGTCTGTTGTTAATCACTTGACTGACGGGTAATACTCCCCGTTCTTTCCTTTAAAGAAACCTAATTAGCCGTTATTCCACAATGAACTTCGAATATTAATCTTGCTTCTTATTATGTATCCGTTGATTGTGCCTTCTATTCCATATTCCGGTTTATTAGATGAAATGAAATTTGTTCAATCAGGAGATGCTTGCCTCAAATCCAGAAATACGTCTCGGTCGTTTTCTATTAATTGTTAAGAGGAACAGTGTTTCATTTACCCATATTTTGTTGATTGAAATATACCGACGTTATTTAGAAGCCGATTTAAAATTAATTATGGTTCGCCATTACATTGGAATTTTTACTCAATCTTTAAAATTTTAAATGCAATTAATCGGTACTTGGACTATATTTTAAGCTTCTTCCCTTTTCTCTATATTTTAAGTGGGCAGGCTCCAACTGTGTTTAAAAATAGCGTCCACTCGTATTTCAACTTTTCTTTTTATTGATCACATTTGCTAGTTTCTGCTTGGATTTTGAATAATTTACCATTATTATGTTGTACTTTGATGTAGTTTCGTGCAAGTCAGATCATTAATGTCAGAAACCGCGGAGAAATAATGCTGTACCTCTCGGTTAAATTCTCCCAGACACATTTCATCGACTACAACGGGATTTGTGAAAATGCGATTGAATAACATATATTTAGATACTGCATAGCATACTGATATACAGAACTTCCTCCTATCAAATTCCTTTCATTATGTTTAGCTCTAATTACGCTGATCTAATAACAGTTGATTATAAAAATTCTAGGTTCAATGTTATATGTACAAAACGTTTTGGGAAATTTATCATTAAATATTTACCAATTTATTTTTTATTCACTTAGTGTCAACTTAATTCTTCAGCCATTTTATAAACAAAATCCCGTTTGATGATTTTTGTATTCATTTACGCTGCAAATTTTGATTTGATTTTGGAGCTAACAAAATCTCTGTAGAAGAACAAGATGAAATATTTCCGGAAATTCGTCCTCAGCCCCTAGTTGCCTAATTTTCTCTTTCACTTATTCAATTAAGGAGTGAGTGGGGTCAAGTAATAAATTGGCGATGATTTTCCCGCGTTTTTCGAAATACGCAAAATCTCGTTTGTTCACGCGTTAACTTACAATTTGGTAGAATATCTGGAAATTTGATCAATTATCCCACGAGTTTTTTCATTTCAGATAATATACAGGTTGAAATTATACATTCTGCAGATCGTCGTTCGGGAGGCGTAACAAAGAAGTTGCAGTGACGTTTGGTAGCTAAGGTGGTTCCCTCAGATTTACATCTAATATTTTATTGAACAATATCTCCAGATCTTCCATTATCTCCAGGCTAGCCCATTTATTTACTTCGTGGTCCCTATAATAGATAGGTGAAAGGTGGAAAAATAAATTGTTATTCGACAAATTGATCAATTTTGTTTCAAACACCTGAGGGTTTTCGTGCTTAATGAAAGTTTACATTCGTTTATCTTCCTCGATCCAATCAAATTGGATTGGATTTGGATTAGTTTCATATTTAAATCAAGGACAGGTGCTCCATGATATGATCATTAGCTTGATTTATCAATCACGTGATTTAATTCATTTTTCATATAAAATGTGTATCTGAATTGCAGACCGGTTAGAAATCTCCTAAAATGCATGATGCATGTGATTAGCAGTTATGAAAAGAAAACTCATAAATCCAAGCGTCAGAAAAACCGTGGCTTTGCTAGTGGAATGCATGTTTCACAATATCCACTTTTCGAATAAACGATATAGTTTCTTCATACTTGTTATCTATCTTAATGAAAACATAAGTGTTTTGATATTACGGAGAGCCGATACTCTTTTTGTGCATCTTCATTTATTAAGACCTCGTTTTGTAATTCAGTAGACATATTTCCGGTTGTCATCTTTTTTTACTGAGTAGTGTATGACGTTTGAAATGCAGGACGGAATCAAATATGTCTGAACAATCTCTCAAGCAGCAGGATTCGTACAACGAGCCATGATCATCAAATAGAGAATTGCGGTAACGCACTGATAAACTTAGAAATGATCATTGCGTTATTGTTTTCGCATCATCGGCACGTAAATTACAGAAATATATTGATCATTTCTAAATAATTCGGTGCTTTAGTTGGAATTACTCTACGGTTTTATTTAAGGCACGTAGTTCGTTCTACTAACCTACTTTAACGAATGCTTTGAAGCCACTAGTACTTTGTCACGGTTTCATGCTTCACTGAAACCAATCCACTTTATGAATGCATACAGCCCGAAACCGGTATTGAAGTTTAAGTGAATAGAAGATAGTTAAATCAATAGATTAATTAAACATGAATTAATGCAAGGAATTTCGAGTGCAATCGGTTAGAGTAGTTTTTGGGTAACGTTTCACTTTTGACACAGAAGCTTCGTCAAACGAAGAGTGATAGTCAGGACAGGGAACATGATTAAGTAGTAGTCAACCCATCGTACGTGGTTTAAAACATAAACAATACGAAGATCGGATTACAAGCCTCAATCTCTTCGACTCTCGCTACCGCCGTCTTAGAGGCGACTTGATTCTTATGTTCAATATACTGCATACCCACAACCATCCCCTTAATCAACTATTCACACGACTACCACCACGAACAAGCCGGAGTCATAACTATACAGTACTTATTCCCGACTCGAGTCTGAACTGTCGAAGGTATTTTTATTCTGTACGTGTATGTTTTACTTGGAACTCCCTACCCCGTAACGTTGCACATTCACCCAACTTGGATATATCCAAATCGAACTTGGACAACTTCATGTCGACCAATCCAAACATTGAAACAATATATTCTGCATCATAAAGCTTTGAACCAATGCATCCAAGTAAACTATACATATTTACCCTATCAAACCGGTTGAAAACAATTTCTGCTCTATGTATTTTTACGTGATTCCTGAACTTATCAGTAGGCAAACAAACCCCGTTTTACTACCTATGTTATTTGTAATTCGCATATTATTCTGTGGTTTTTGTAAAGCTATGTGCTTTTTACACCATTAAATTGAATTGAATTGAATTGAATTTGACCTTACCGCTAAACAGCTTATAGTACGCCTACAGTGTGTCACGTCTCGTGGAAATGACCAGGATCAGTGGTCGATTTCCTCACGGTGTGTATCTACGTCAATCTGATACAAGTGAACACGGTCAAGGTCAGTTGACACAGCGGCCCACATACGTAAAAGTACACAACTAACCTGGCTAAGGCTATTTTTTAAGAAAAACAAAAATCTAATTAACTAGTAGTTATAAGGTGAATAAAAACTAATTACATTCGCATCAGTGCCGAGCGCTGATATAAATATCACATTATTCAAATATACTTAATAAAATAGCGCTTGATTAAAAATAAATTAGGATGTTATGTATAATGTCATCTCGATTATCTGACATTATTCTATCAACGTATACTTGAATTGATTACAATAAATCACTTACACTAGTCCATGATAAATGCAAGAGTGCCAGGTTTTTGGCCTTTCGAGAAAATTGTACGTCTTCGCTTGTAATTTTCTGTAGCGGGTCTCACTGCGGCTGATTCGTGCTGATATAGTTTTTCCGTGCAAAGATGTTCTTCGGCCCTGGGAAGCGGAGCACGTAAATGGTGGGGCGCGTTGCGAACGTGTTTGTTTGGATAATAAACTTTGCATTGGCATTGGTTTTTCTATATCACTCCGTTCAAAATCTTTCAATTTCGAAGGATGGTCGTCAATCCAACTGTATTCCTCACCGTAATAATCACAACTCCATCGGTCAGTATCCTGCGGTGATTGCGGTGTATCCTGATGTATCTTCATTTCACACTAAATAATAATGCTGAATGAGAAAATTTCGCACATTGTTATTTCCGATTTAGGTGCTTTTGCAATTCATACCATTGCAACACGACTGCTTGATCAGCTAGGGGTTCATTTACTTAATAAGCCAGTAGTAATATTAGCCAATCCGGAAGCTACATCACAATGCTCGTTGATTGGACAATGGAATTTCGATCCAGGTAAAATGTTATTCAATTTTTAGAAAAAAGAAAATTTAACTAAAAAAAATGGAAATGTTTATTTGCTTCATTCTTCATGCATAAAAATTTAATTAGCTGTACAATTTTAGAATACGAATGTTTTGGTGATAATTTAGCTGGTATGACACAAGAATCATTTTTATTTCAATATCATGATTACATCATCTATAGAAATACAGCTTACTCCCAACACATGAATTAGGAATTTCTCTTTTTTGTATTTAACGGTATAATTATAAAAAAGTAAAAAAATGCGCAACAAGGATTTGTAGTTGTGTCCATTTATTTCCATTAAAAATCAAGATTCATTTTAGCAATGAAATGGATAGCGTAGATAAGTATGTGCATATATAATAATCAACTTTTAGAATGGTCATTCAAGGTAATTAAAGGCTTTTAATGGTTTAAAAAGCAACAAGCTTAACAATAACCATAGGATGGCTGTGATTCATATATATGCGTGTATGAAAACAAGGCAATGAGTTAGATTAAACAGTATATAAGTATTAGGGAAACGAATAATTCAATAAAAATTCGTCTAATTTAATTTTAAAGTCATGCAAGTTAGTGGGGTGCGCAACCAAGTAAAACAGACATGGATAGAATACAAATACCTTCTACAGTTTAGGCGGGAATGGGGTAACACCAGCACATATTGATGGGTCCGATAATTTTCTCGTATCCCTTCGCGTGAACAAATTCTGTAAGGGATGGTTTGGGGTATGGAATATTTTGTGAAGTAGGATAAGCTCTTCTTTGGTTCGTCGATAGGAAAAGTCGAACAGATTTAGTTGAGCTAACCTTTCTATATAAGGCTTGTTTCGAATGTTGAGAACTAGTTTTGTTGAGCAGTCATAGATTCGCTGCATAAGTTCCACATCGTTCTTGAGTCACGCAGATCATGTCTGCATAGCGCAGTACATGACTGGTCTCACGTATGTATTCGTGATCCTTGGGAAAATATTGGGTGAAAATTTCCAAAATGCCCGTTTGAGTAGATTGAGGACGCGCGTTGTCATCGTAATGGCAGGGTTAGTTTGAAGTGAGGTTTATAAACTGGAGCATATTCGGATATCGAAATCTTTTTTTAAAGGACATGTGAACCTATATGTTATATCGGCTTTACTCGATTCCCCACGTTCATAAACCTGCAACTGTTGAAGTTAAATGGTAGTTTGTTCGTTAACGACCAGCTATGAAGCGTATCAAGATCTTTTTGTAATAGCAGACATTCTTCTGGGCTACGGATGCAAAGCCATATCGTTATGCTGTCCGCAAATAACGAATTGTTACACCGAACAATTTAAGGTATTTTATTGACATAAACCAGAAAGTGGATTGAACCAAGAACCGAAACTTGGTGAACTCCGCTAGTTGCTGCGATTGGTTTTGATAATGACTACCTGTTAGAAAGTTATTTAGCGAATTCAACACCTTTTCGGTGGTACCAAGGCTGTCAAACTTCTGCAGTAGTAGGATATATTTAATACAATCAAGTGCTTTGGAGATACCCAGATAATGAGCTGAATTGCTTTTCCTTCATCAATCGCTTGTGTCCAATCATCCAGCATTATCCGTAAATTAGATAAACAAAAATAATTCCGTCTAAATCCATACTGTTTTCTCGAAAGAAACCGATTATTTTAGACTTTTTTATTAGCTCAAGTTATTTAGAAATCACAGGTAACAGTATAATAGGTCGGTAATTTGAAAGTTCGGAGCGATTTCCTAATTTATAATTATTTATAATTATTCCACGTTTTCAATCGGTTGGAGTCACGCCATTTACCAGTGTTTGATTAAACAAGTATTTGAGTGGAAAAGCTCATTTGGATGCATTTCCATCACCCACACACACACTTCCGACGACCGGTTTGTGGTATGTGAGTGGTTTAGATAGCAAGTTCGCACGTTGCTTCAATATGAGCGGAGTTATTTCATCGACCATGGGAGACTTTCCGGTTTTTAGATTGAATAATGCTCGGATGACGCGTTTCGATGTCACATTTATTTCACTAAGGGTAATCGTGGTTGAAATGGTTTGATTTGGGATGTAAATTGCATGTTCTCGCGGGCTGAATTCAGATGAACAAAACGTGGCTAATACTTCAGCAGCTTCTTATGCAGCTGTTGTTGATCAAGCTGACGTGTTCACAGACGCAACTCCTGCTTTCACCTAAACATGATCGTAAAAATTGCGATAGACGATTTTGAGGTTGAACACCATCATGCCTACAGCATGTGTAATTTTGGATGCAGTTTGAGACACGACATAAATTTGTTGGTGTATTGAGCATTAATAACTTAAAATTCGATTGAATTGACTCAATTAGTGGAGAAAAGCTGATTAAAATATCCAATAAAAACCATTTTTAAAGTTTTGAACGTGGGCGGGAGATATTTATTCGAAAATCTTTGGAATTTCAGCTTTGAAATATTTAAAACTAACAGTTAAGATTCAGCATATCATATTAATAGAAAGATAAACATATCATATTAACTCGTTAGTTTAAACTTATTTTTCCTAAAATGTTTACATAAGCAAAGATAACTTGGTGTGGATAGAATAAAGTATCATTTACCTAAACATTTGTTAGCTATAAGATTAGTAGATGACTTCATTTTTGGATGATTTAAAGGAGTGTCAATGCGAGATATTTCATTGGAATCAATAATTATGGATGAAAATAATGCGATTTCCAAACAGTTGAATGAAAACATAGGCTTAGTTGAACAACAGTGTTCTAATCGCAAGATCAGTATTCAGACTGCGGCATTACAACATATAGTCACGCTATCATGCCAAAAGCGACAATAGATCTATCAGAACATCATTCCGATCACTGTTCATGCCAATTCTCCATTAAGTGAGGCCTCTGGAGGTTGTTTTCTCAAGGGAGGTGCTATGTTATCTAAACCTTAAACAATTCTCAGCGACAGCGGGTGAATGTGCATCTGAAATTGAGAAGTTTTAAAGAAATGTGCCTACAGAAGAATTTATATCGTGTTGCATCTGGACGACGTAGCTTCAGCCAGAACCTTGGCGAATGGTCAAAGCTATGTAATCTTTTGTCGCAATCATAAAAATGCTGAGTGAGTAGAGCATTTCATTCGGTCACTCAATCGCGCATCAAGCACAAGTATGGATAACATTTGATATCATTTTTATACATCAATTGCAAACTGTTTACATTTAACTGATTTACATTTTAACGCTTTTTTACACTTTAGTACTTAACACATTTTTCTGAGTTTTCTTTTACAAATTCTCGTGCTTATGCTTAGATTAAATCCTCGAGAACCTCGAATCGATATTTCGGATTATTTTCATTTCGAAATCAAAGAGCTCGTTCTTCTGGAATTGGCATGTTTCTTACCAGCGGTCAAACCTATCCGAGGACAAAATTTTTAAGAATCAAAAATGAAAACTCTTTTGTTTTGCACACCCCGTTTGTCGCCAAGATTCAATTATGTGGTTCCACCTGTTAGAACTGTGAGAATGAAAAACGTCTGCTAATTTTCAAAGAAAAATTGTTCGCTTTCTGATGAGATATATAATTTAGAAAAATTAATCTCTATTTATGGGATGCTGCTTGAGACGAAGTTGTTTGATATTGTATGTTGATTGATATGTAATCAGTTAATTATCTATATCACGTAAAGAAATCGAACAGACATACATATTAAATTCGGTCAGATTATTTTGGACCCCGATATGATAATGGGAAGATTTGATTACATAAGTATATATCGCATAATGCTTGCACACATAGAGTTAGCAGTTTAATAACGAAATCCAAGTTAGCTTACCTAATCGCCAATTTATATAAGCTAGAATTATTGCAATTTAATAAGCAAGATGAACAACGAGTCATTACGTTTTACAAGCGCCTCGAGCGCTTGGCCAGGAATCACTTTATGATTTTGTATTTGAACATCGTGGTTCTTTGTGAGAAACCTATATAACAGTGGCATACAAGTTTCACTTTGTTTACCGCGTTTCCACTGTTTCAGGTGTTAAGAGGGCACCCTCTGTCGTATAGACGTAAACGAACTATCGATTAATCGACCAATCAAGATCGAGGTAAGCTTCCAGTTGTGATTTTTATCCGGATATGTCACACTTTGCTCTCAATTGTGATACTCTTTGAATTCGGTAATACACGATGTTTCAGTGACGGTTGGGGTTCTCTTGGGACCAAACTGGCTGGCCAAAACAGACAGCACAGGACAAACACAAGGACTCACTGAACCTGACTTACTGTCTACACCTGATGACGGCAAACAGCCAGAAACCGGTAGTGGTGTGTGAGGGATGGGGATGTGAGCACCACAATACATTGGTCTTTTACATGCGCCTGGAGCGCTTGGCCAGGAATCACTTTATGATTCTATATTTAAACATCGTGGTTCTTTGTAAGAACCCTATATAACAGTGGCATACAAGCTTCACTTTGTTTACCGCTTTTCCACTGTTTCAAGGCACACTGAACCTGATCTTACTGTCTCCGCCTGAAGACGGCAAACAGCCAGAAACCGGTAGTGGTGTGTAAGGGATGGGGATGTGAGCACCACAATACATGAGTCATTACGTTATTATAAGGCGAGCATATTTGCGTGTTTTTTAATTGCATACGTGGATTAATGCTGATGACGATTATCGCCTATGGCAGGTAAAGAGAATATTCTACTGAAATGAAAGTTTACGATTTTTTTATTTTTGCATGTTGGATTGCAAAAGTTGAACTAGCGCAGTTTCTATTTAAACTTCGAATGCATCGTATCCTAAAATATCCCACCATAAAATAATTTTTGTTTGGTGATTTGAATGAACTCGACCAAATAATATGTTTTAGGTTTATTGAGAGTCAATAAATAGTCAATCGATTGAAGAATTCATGCTATTTCTCTAATTTTGTATTTTGAATAAAGTAATTGCACTCAACTACTTGAGAATATAGTGAACAAGTCACCGTGGTGGAACGCATAAACTTAACTCAAATTTTGTATTTGCGTGCCAATCAATTGCACGCACACACCTACTCACCATTACGAACAGTTTCGTGTCATTTGCAGTGATCGGGTAGGAAAATTACAAGTTGGATCTGCGTGCCTTATTAGCATGTATTTCTATCAGCTGATAAATGGTTTTCTTGAACGATGTGGGCCTTTTGTATGGAATTCCGCTATAAATAATTGAGAGATGACGAAAGAATACATTATAAGATTCTTTATTCCAAATCTGAGCGAACGGTCGTGCATTTATGTTTCTGCTGCGAAAACTTTATTGGCGTGCTCATAGTCCCTGTTAATTAACAAGATGTCCACAGCGTGAAATACGTGTTATTTCCGAATTCACTAAATTTATGACCAAAAACCGTTATGTCGCACAACTGAAAAAATTCGTTTAATTAGTTAGCGTTTGACACCTAATATATAGCGAAAAATACATTTTAATGTAATAAATTGATTTTATTGAGAACTGAGTGGAAGTTAAATCTGCCTCAAGTGCTATCTAAGAAATTTTACTCTGCTTTACACAATTGAAAGATTTCGATATTAATATTAAAGTTGAAAAGTTTGTAGTAAAATTCAAATTTTGATGATAAATACGACAAATCTAAATTAATTAAAGTTCACTTTATGAAAAGGTCGAACTTTTGTGCAGAATATGTATATTTTATAAACATCCACATACATTTCCATCACTTACACCCCCACGACCGGTTCCTTGCTGTCTGTGCTCGTTAGGTAGGGAAAGAAGGATCCGAATCTACATGCCTTATAACAGAGTCTATCAAGTTGAGAACTTTTAAGCCACTGCTGTATAAGGTTGGCACGACCAACATGTTCAATCACATGGATTGGGTTAAGCCGATGAAGTTTTATAGTTGATTTCCAAGAATGTTGTCCCACGATTTGATAAATGGTTTATTTGCCAAGTCGATCTGCCATTTGAATTTGTATGAATTGCATGTTACCAACGGACATAATGTGCTGGTAGCGTATAACACTTACTTTGCGGTGCACCAAAATGATGCGCGATTTTTTCAATAACGTGTTACTTATAAAAAATGAAGTAATAATTATTGCCATAATACTGATCGAATATCTCACCTAAGGCAAGCTAGGTACAAGTCGGTGAAGTTTGAATTTAACGACCCGCGCCATCTGAGGAATTGATGAACGTGGATCGATTGATTACTTCATTAGCATGCTTTTAAGGGAGAACAGAACGTAACAACCCACGCGTGCTGTGTTCCAGCAAGCCCTTTACATTCAATCGTTTTTGATTACTGACATGGTATGTAGTGTGGGAATTTCGTCTACTGTTGCTTGCTAACAAAGCAGTTTTATTAAGTTCAGTTTCACTTGCTAATCGATTGTTTTTTAACGTTATTAGCTTTCCTTCAGCAAGAAGAATATGAAATTTCATACTCAAAACCGCTGTGGCGTGTTGCTTTAGAATTTCCGTTCAGTGTTGGTTAATATCTTTTAGAATCTGATTTATAAGTTTGTAAAATCATCTTGATGTGACTTGAAAGCGATCGGCCAAAAGTTTGCTATGATTTCTAGCTAGATATTAGGAACAAATAAAAGATTGTAAAGATTGTAAAGTTTCCATTGTTTAGCTCTGATTAATCGTTAAAATGTTTCTACGTCTAGAATATTTTAAAATTTATTATCAGAATCGCTTATACTTATAGACATCTAAATGCGAATATCGAATGGTCGATTACCATTTTGATACTTGATACAGTGTTTCAGCATAAATTTCAGTCAATGCAACGATGTAGTGTTATTGTTGAGCTGTAAAATATATTTTCTTCAGCAGATTTATAATGTTGCAACTATTATTTCAGGTATATCTTTGTTCACGGATGTAATACTGAAATTCAGACGCTCTACATAACAGCCTATATGATATTACTTTCTGGTTTAACATCTATTCGAGATATTAGTTTTATTGTAACAGAAACTGAAGTGGATCCAAACTCTCATTGTGCATGTGCTATTTTGGAATGCCGACCTTATGCACATTTTTGCATTATGCTATTGATGGCTTCACGATTTGCAAATGTTTGCTACAATCTCCCGGACGTCACGAAACATGACCGCATAAAATGAAATTTAATGGGAATATACATAAGAATATGCGTACGAAGGAATGCGAAAAATTGTTGTTTTGATCCAAATATTGCGGAATCTAACAAAACTGGCAGTGAAAGAAACCGCGTTAAGTAATTCCATGCATGATTTTAAACTCACTATCACCCCTATTCAAATTCACTCCAGCTAAGTAATTTAAATGTACCGCCGTTAGCTACAAACGTTACGTGTTAATTCTTTCAAAAACTTTCCTCAGGAAATTATGACTTGCTCACCGCTTAATAACAATGTGTAACAACCAAAGCGATTTCTTTCAGAACACACAACGCATAAAACATCTACGTTGTCAGCCGTTTAAACTCTACCAACAGCGTAGTATTTTGAACTGCCGCAAATGCGCATTTTCTGTCCGTATTTTGCAATTATGGAACAGTTTATCAACTCATGTGATACAATCCAAAACCCTTGAAGCTTTAAAAAATCACTAGATGCTCATATGAACAACTATCTTTGCGGGGCCTTCAAATCGGCCGTGCATACAATTAATTTCTTCAAGGGTAAAATGCATCAAATATTTTCGGATCAACTGAGGTCAAATTTGGACGTGCACTTTAGAACGAAGTACGAGATACCGGGACTTGCAGTGAAACGTTTGACCCAAAAACTTTTGCTAGTAAACTGGATCGTATGTCAATCAATTAAGACGGACAAGAAAACTCGTTCAGTCGACAAATTGTAACTCGATGTCGGGACATGTTTATCATTTTTTAAATTTGTGGTGAAATTATTGTAACAGCTGAAAATTCGTGTGTACGAATAAAGTCAATTTCTTCTTCTTCTTCTAGATAAGATAGTAATCTTTAACATTATTTCAATGTACTTTTTACCATTTGACTCAATGTACATTTTAGTGGCATATCACCAATGAGTATACCTACGAATAAACCTCCGTGTAAGATGTTTGTTTGGATGTAGGCAGAATGAGTGCCTACGCTCATGTCTCATGGTCGACATCGACCGAAGTAGGCCAACAACAACAATAGAGTTAGTTCTTTTTAGTAAAGTAGACTTCGACTGCAAGATGTGGTATATTTCTTTACATTTTTACTTTACTCGTTGAAAATAACTAGTGAAAATGTTTCAAAATATTCATTTGCATGCTTTTCCGTCATTCACACCCCACGACCGGTTTCGTGCTGTTTGCACTCATCAGGTAGGAACAGTAAGATCAGGATCCGCATGCGCTTGAAACAGTGGAGGAATGGTAAACAAGGAGCGCTTGTATGCCACTGTTGGATTAGGCTGGTAGTGAAAATGTTTCTTTCGTAAAGTGGTTGTAGAATTATTGTTTCAACTTAATTTAAATGCCGGTTGCTTGAAATCCACTAGCTGGTGAGTTTTTTCAGTTACCTTTAACATGTCAGGTGAAGGCAGAAGACCTCAATTATACCAGAGTGATCATTCTGGTTATATGCGAAATTCATAACATTTACAATATTCATTTGCATGCTTTTCCGTCACAACACACCCCACGACCGGTTTCGTGCTGTTTGCACTCATCAGGTAGGGACAGTAAGATCAGGATTCACATGCGCTTGAAACAGTGGAGGAATGGTAAACAAGGAGCGCTTGTATGCCACTGTTGGATTAGGCTGGTACGACCAACCTATTCAAAGCATGTGTCCAAACACATGTTTAATGGGGTTAAACCCATAACCATGAAATAAAATATTCATTTGCATGCTTTTCCGTCACAACACACCCCACGACCGGTTTCGTGCTGTTTGCACTCATCAGGTAGGGACAGTAAGATCAGGATCCGCATGCGCTTGAAACAGTGGAGGAATGGTAAACAAGGAGCGCTTGTATGCCACTGTTGCTTTGAACAGGTTGGTCGTACCAGCCTTATCCAACAGTGGCATACAAGCGCTCCTTGCATAACATTTACGTTCACACAAACTTTTTACCTATTATCCTTAGCTCATGAAAGCGCTGTTCAAGAAGTGACAACCAAAATGTTGTGGATTATGATTACGCCCAGCTTTAATGAGTTTGTAATTTCCCATGTATCCAGTTATTAATCGTTCTTACACTATAACTTCTAGGTTCTGATTAGTTGACTGTTCGGACAGATATAAACAGAAGAAAATGTTTATACTAATTTGTCGCTAAATGCGATTAGTTTCTCGTTCCAAATTATAAATCAAATGGATACTGACTTTGGGCACGTGAATATAGGATTGATCGATCAGCAATTCAGACTGAGTCACGTGGACTTGACGATTCACAACGATGCATGCGAGAACTTCTACATTTACGCAGGATGAAGAACAATGCGAGGTTTTCAGTTACACTCGAGAAACCCATAACCATGATGCGTCTGTGCCAGATGCGAATGTGGATGTATACGTGAAAAATGACGATGCATACCAAAACGCACAGAATATAAATTTGAGTAATGTACAATCTCTTCCACAGAATGGGGATCCAGAAGATGTAGAGTATCTAGAGAAGCTAGAACAAGAACGAGCATTGAAGAAATTGGAATCGACTTCACTTTGGCTAATACCTTTGGCACTATTGTTCCGTCTTTTAAATTTATTATTCTGTACGTACAAATTACGGATTGGTTTGAGAGGTAAATTCAAGAAAACCATTGCCTCTCCTACTAGAATGCTGAGACAAAACGTGTTTGGGTTGTTCACCGGTATTCTTATCGGTTTCGGAGCATATATTTTATTTCTTATGGCATTCTCTAATAATCCGCGCTTATCTACTCTGCTCAGTGCATATGCCATGCTTGCTGCTGTATTTGGGATTGCATTCTCTAGAGATTTTCGTTGCGTTGCACTGTTAACTATTCCCTATTTGACAGCCAGTCGAGTGCGTTGGTTGTTAATGATTTACGCTTCGGGCTTGTCAATCGTTGGACCTGGGTTGAACTTTTTGCACAATTCCGGAAACTTTCGTAACTCCATCGCGTGTATTTTGAGTCAAGTCAGCACTAACTTGATGCTCATTCAAAAGGTTACGTCAGCTCCGTTTTCGCTGCTTAAAAATCAATTGCAATCATTGATAGACGGTTTAAACCTCACGCTGGATCGTTTCCGATTTTCGTTGCGCGGTATTGCTAGTGCATTTTTCAAAGCAACCGATGTGATGGAACGACAATCAAACTGGATTCTTTCCTTGGTCGAGGCGTGCGGTGACGAAACGGCACTAAGAAATCAATGCCTGTCCTTTCTCAACAACATTTACTTCAATTGCAAAGCATCCATGGGTGCATTTGACTTTTTATGCGGATTTGTTCGACAGTTCGCTTCAGACATGTGCACGGGACAAACCGAATTAAACCAAATTTGTCAGAAGCAAAAGGAAGCCCTTCAAGACCACATGCACATTGACTCTACCACGGTTTTGGACGAAAAGGTCGACAGCATTTTGGACGAACTTGGACATGAGAATCTAACGCTGCATGGTGATTTCGATCAATTTGAAAAGCTCACCATAGAAAGCGACGATACGGTAGTGAAATTGCTGCAACAACACATGGATACGTTTATTAATACCGTTGAACATGGAAAATATATTTTGGCTTGGATAGTAGTAATATGGACAATGCTAACGATGCTTCAGTTGGTTGTTCAGGCCGCCATTTTTCGAAAAGCATGGATTATGAGTGATATGTTCGATAATTACTACATCACACCGGCGTTTATTCAGCAAGTAAGAATTATGTTCACTAGTACAATAAATATTTCAATAGTCTGAATCGATATATATCTTCATTTTGGAATTAATTTTTTTCACTTAAATGTATTGAAATCATCCAACGTATTCATTCGTTTTACGAAGCAAAAGTCGCTGTGCGCAATTTCTATGATACTGTATTGTACAGATATACAAAAGATTATAATATAAGTATTGGTTCAATGAACAGCGAGGTACGAAATCGTTTTCCAAGAAACTTGCGGATAAGCTGAAAATGCTTCCAATTGTGAATTTTGTTTGAGGACTTCGTTAGAAATACCTTTATTCTTCAAATTTAAGTGTATTCACAGTTAGTAGGCATTTATATGTTATGCACAATGTTATTTATTGGGTTAACACATTTAAAGACGTTTTAATAATATAAGGTCCATAATTTGCCAAATAAAGCATGGTAATAAACTCATCCGTTTGATTGCTTGTTTTGTTCATATTAAAGATCATCGAGTTGGGAATAATACTTAAATTCAGCTCCGTATCAAGCTGAAAAAGCATTAATGAATCGTAATTGTTAGTATCACTTGCATGGTTCATGAACTTGCTGATTGATTTAATTCTCATTATTGTTTACGTCTCCGATATTTAAGTGTGGTTGAACAAATTGTGTAACACTATACTTACAATTTTTCAACGAAATTTCTTATTGACTGAAATGGAACACATGCACAGTCTGTCCTAGAAGGATAAAAATTTCAGGCTGTGTTCACGCTATACTCTGGACTTGAACTGGTAGGAATGACCAAATGATCCTGTGAGACAATAGCTTTTAGTTTAATTAACCTAAACATCAAGTAAATCAGAAGCATTTTCGCTCAATTTTATTTTGTTCGCAAGACTTTCTATATACAATGGTTTGTTTTCAGTAACTCTGTTAAACTTACTGCAGATGTAACTCGTTTGAAAGATAGTGAATCGAGAACATGAACATGTGTGACGATTAGCTTGCGTGATGCCAAACACAGAAATGAAAGATTTCACGTAAAATTTTACAGCATCGAAATTGGAGACTGCGGTGAATTAGGAGCTGTTTAAATAGCAATGATCTCGGGGGTAAATTATCATGTTTAAGAGAACAGGAAGTCATGAGCCTGTTGGGGATAAATAGAAACTAATTATCAGCAATCACAAGACTCTATCTGGTTTTCTCTGTAGTTATTCCCAAAAGTATTTTACTCTATATGCTTTGCAATATTTAATTAATTTATATTATTTTCTTGATTACATTCCGTGAACTTTTTCGTAAATGGGATAACGACAATCTTGATAATTTTCTATCAGGAAAGAAGGGCATTCACCCAAGGTTTGGTTCCGACAGTACCATTGGTACGCTATGAATCAATGCGTTACAAAAAGTTCAGCAGTTTCACGTGGACGAATTCTGAGAAACAAAAGGCTTTCCGATCCTTTTTGATCCTATTCATGTGGATGACCACTATAATCTTGATTCTAGTGGCTGATTATGCCATGTATCAAGTATTACTCACAGTTACGCCTATTTTCTCTGACGACTTTGCGACCCGTGGCGCAAGCTCGGCAATGAGCGAGGATTTTGTTGGACAAGAACTGGCTAGCAAAGCACCTGAAATCATTGGCACTTCATCCTTCGCGAACACCGTCAGAGCAATGTTCCAGATTCTGAATCCGATTCAAGACTTGGCCCTCGATATTGATGCGGCAGCTTGTAAACCCACGGCGACAGCACCAGATAAAAATACCAACATTAGCGTTATGATAATGCTGGGCTTGACTTTGTTTTCTATATTTTTCGAGGTAAGTAGAAAAATTAAAGTTAAGAAAAGAGATTATTCGTCAATTATCAGAGTACTTTCGAAATATAATATCACCATAATGTATCTCCTATAGAAAATTAACAGCACTTTCACCGCTTTTATCGCCGATATTATTTTACACCAGTGCCTAAGAGAAGTGATTTTAGTTCTTTCCGCGAAATGCCCAATTGTATATTTATACATATAATATATCATAATTCTTGATTCCTGGATTGAGTTTCTATTTATTCCTACAGTCTGAGATTCCGTGGTTGACTAGTTTAAATTTCTTGAATCCGGTTCCATTCACACATATTGTTCAACGGCTCGCAGAAACGAATCATATTATCATGCGGATAATATGACTCGATAGTCATCGTGTTTCGGTCCTAACGTCTATTAGGTTTTTGGCAGACACTTCGAGAACATTTTATCCAACTTTAATAAAATCTTCCACGCTTCCTATCCAGCTATCTTGTGCTGTACTATTCCCACCCAAAGACAGTGCGAGGGTGTTTAACACCCCCGGTTCCAACTCACAAGGCAACTCAACTAATCACAACTGACAACCCACAGCAGTTGTCGCTTCGATCTGATGTCAAACGATTTCGTTCCGATCGATTCCCTCTGAGCCATCACCATTTTAGACTCTTTTGACCGACTTTGACGAATCGCATATCGCTCAACGGTAACTGAGGTTTTCCAGATGCTTCTGTTTCTGAATAAATTTTCACCCAAACTATTCCCATTCAATCCACCCGGAACCCGATTTCTTGCGGTTTACCATTGTTGATATCGATCATTTCGACCTTTTATTGTCTTGTGTTGTGACGTAAGGTGTTTCTCTGCATATCATCCGAGAGCTCTTGATTGTATTATCTGCTACTGCACTTAACGTTTCAAAAGTATACTAACAGTGAAAACTTGGTTCATCAATATGTAGCAAGTGAGTGATAAGCATGTATTGACGTCAGTTTCCTTGAGTCTACATATTAGCATTGCTATGTAAGCGAAGAATATAATAATTTAATTGTCAATAAACAAATTGCTAAACATACAAAAAATCAATTGTAATTGTATTAAACAACTATGTTAACCTATCCGCTAAAACCATACATTATTAATATCAGGAAAATCTCCCCATGGATAGAATTCGATTGAATTTTCGCATATATTGGTACTGGTTCACAAAACTTATTCCGTGTAAAACTAAAATACATTATATAAAATTCATCTGAAAATAAAATATAAAATTTTAAACAAACTAATTTTGAAAAGCATGGTTTTTGCGGTATTCGATATTTAAGATGCAATTACTACTAACTATCGGGTGGTACTACACTCACAGTTGAATGTGGATTATTTTTATTTTCCAATCAAATATTTCTCTAGCATGTCACAATGGTCTATGAAATCTATAAAGATTTTAGTTTCGATTTATCAGGTCTATATATTGCGATTACGACACATAATCATGCTTTGGTACTACCCAACGCGTGGAATTCAACGTGCCGCTTGGTTGAGAACACACATTCGCAACAACCGAGGGTTGTTCCATCGACTTATTCACAAATTTCGGGCAGTCGATGTCAAACCTGGTCGCCAAGGTGCCAAAGTTTCGAGACTAGGCAAAATGATGAACAAATATCCATGGTTCCGTACTGCGTTGCAGCTCATTGGGATCAAACGTATAATGTGTGCCTATTGTGGAGAGGAAGGAAATCCAGCGAAGAAAAGCAAATTTGAAGACAATTTCGCCAGGTGTGTCGAATGTGGGGCATATTTTTGTAAAGTGTGCCAGGTGGACCTGGATAGCATTTGTATGCTCTGTCGAACTCCGCTTTTTGCGCTTGCGGTAGAAGTGGATTTTGAACAATTCTCTTCGGATGAAGAGATGGAAGCAATTTGCGCTCGCTATTTGCGCCGCGCTGAACAAACGACAGTGAGAGCCAAGCCACGGTCTAAACGTCAACGGTCGCATATCTCTGTGAAGCGTAAAGATTGATACGGATTGCGCGAATGTTTTGGGTTATTAAACTCAAATAACCTAACCTCAAATATATGTTAATACAATATTTTGGTGGAATCTTTCGAATTCTGTTAAATGGGATGTTCAAACCAAATTCTACAAAAGTTTCGTGATATGAACAAAATTATACTTGAATCTCACTGTTAGTCAGGTCGTCACAGCCAACCGTATAATATACTTGATCTACGTGGTGGATGTGATCACTTCTAAAACTGGTCATTTTCTGTTATGAATGTCTGAATTAAGGAACTCATTAGCTTTTTAAAAAGTTGGCAAAACAATGGAAAATAATTTGAGATACACAGGCGTCTAATTGATACCATTTAAGGTTGATTGGTCATAAGCTTCGTCTCTTTAGTGTAATGGTCAATATCTTGTGTGTGCACTGTGTGTGCGAGTGTGTAACATTTATAAAGTGCCACGAAATGAGCTCAGAGAAAGTAAATCGCTGAAACACCAAATAAGGTTATTGTTTGTCGTTTGACTTTCATCCATGGTGTGGATCCATCACCCTGCAAATTCTTTGTAGTTGTGGCTCTCCATATATTAATTACTGCTTGCTTTTTGTGATTTGTGATGGAAGTGCATGCAAATGAGCGTTTTTGAAACCATTTCACGTTGCTGAAATGCTCGTGAAGGACTCAATTTTTTAAAGATGTCGAACTGTTTTAACAACCTTAATAAAGGACCGCGTACAATTTCTAACATTTTATAACAATATATCAGCCTAACCCGCATTCTTCTTCAATTCAATTCAATTCAATTTTAATGGTCTAAAAAGCATATAGCTTAACAAAAACCATAGAATAATATGGGAATTACGAATAACATGGATAGAAAAACGGGATTTGTTTGCTTACTGAGCAGTTCAGGAATCAAGTAAAAATCCATAGGACAGAAACTGTTTTCAAAGTTCAAAGCTTTCATGGTGTAAAATATATAGGTTCAAAGTTTGGATTGGTCGACATGAAATTCTCCAAATTCGATTTGAATATATCCAAGTTGGGTGAATGTGCAACATTACAAGGTAGGGAGTTCCAGGTAAAGCATACACGTACAGAATAAAAATACCTTCGACAGTTTAGTCTCGAGTCAGGAATAAGTACTGTATAGTCGTGACTCCGGCTGGTTCTGAGTGGTAGTCGCGTGAATAGTTTAATTAGGGGATGGTTGGGGGTATGCAGTATATTGAGCATGATTCAAGATTCAAGATTCAAGATTTATGGTTGAAAAAGCGATTAACTTTACAATAACCACAGGGTGGAAATATAGGTACAAATGTATATATAGGTATAAATAAAATCAAAATCAATGGAACGATGAGAGCTTATTAATAGTTTGGGGAAAAATTCGGATTAGCTCTCATATAACCGTCAAGTTTTAATTTGAATATAGATAAACTGTTTGAGCTTACCAAATCGGAAGGTAAGGGATTCCAAGCAAAGCACACACGTACCGAATAAAAATACCTGCGGCAGTTCCGTTTGGAATGTGGTATGTCCAACTTGCAACCATGGCCACGGCTGTTGCTGGAAGTTCGAAGGTGGAATAATATATCAAGGGGGTGGGAAACATTAGTGAGTAATTTGTATGCGAGGATGAGATCACCTCGCATTCTCCTTTGTGCAAGTGTCCTCATTTCTAGTCGTCTGAGTCGCACGGCGAATGGCATATTTTCGAGACCAATGACAAGCTTAGAAGCTCTCCGGTATATGCGATCCAGGAGTAAGATGTCTTTTTGGAGCCATGGTGTCCAGGCTTGTGCGGCATAATCTAGAACCGGGTGTATATATGTATTCATCATGAGAGGAAAACACCCCGGGGAAAAACGTCCAAATATCCGCCGTAGCATGCCGAGCAGCCGAGACGCGCTTTTGTAAACGGTTTCGCATTGTAGACCATTTTTCAAACTGCCGCAAATCCAGACACCGAGGTCCTTTTCTTTTTCGGTGTACTCCAGGTTATGTCGCCGAGCTTGTATGGATAGGAAAAGCCAAGGTCACGACCAATCTGAATCATCTTCGACTTTTGCATATTCAATGACAGTTTATTTTCAGATGACCAGTTGAACAAAGCACTCAAATCGTTTTGCAGCAAGATACAATCGTCAGCATTTCTGATTTGCCTCCATACTTTTATATCGTCAGCAAACAAAACCATCTTACTATCATTTGGTAGTGGTATATCGTTCATATAGACTAGAAACAGTATTGGTCCAAGCACTGAGCCTTGTGGAACTCCGCTAGTGACATCGATGTTCTTCGATAATAGGCCGTCCACACGAACTCGGATGTGTCTGTTGCTGAGGTAATCTCTTAGCAATTCGTATAGTCTTCCAACAACACCGTGTTTCTTTAGCTTGTTCAAGAGTAAATTGTGATCGACTCTGTCGAACGCTTTAGAAATGTCAAGGTAGCACGCATGAATACAGCCTCCTGCATCTACAATCCTCGTCCAATCGTCTAAGCTTGTCAGCAAATTTGTTAGACAACAGCGATTTCTGCTAAATCCATGTTGGGGAACTGCCAAAAGTTGATTCGTTTCCAGATGTCGCACGATTTCTGCGGTTATTATTTGCTCAAAATCTTTTGATACCGAAGACAGCAAGGATTATTTTTGCTCCACCTATGAAGAACATGGACATGATCATACAAGTAACGATTTTTTTATAATTTTTTATACATCAGAACGGCAACCATAAATCTTTCTTGTAAATGGGTATTATTTGTCCCAGTTTCCAGTCTTGTGGCACTACGCCGGCTTGGAGCAAATTATTAAACATGCAAGATAGAGGTTCAGATAGCTGCGCATGACAGGTTTTGAGCAGCTTTGGTGTTATGTCGTCTGGTCCTGGAGATTTCTTTACGTTTAATTTTCGTAAGTGCTGCGCTACCACCATCGGAGTAATCAATACTTCACTCAAGGTCGGTCGGTCGGTCAAGTCGAACGATTGGTTCCTGATCAGGCTCCATGGATTTCGGCGCAAAAACTCCGGCATAAAAGTCTGCTAACAAGCCAGCGGTCTGATTTATGGATTCTGTGAAGCCGGACGAAGTTTTTAGGGCAAAGACTTCTGGTTTATTATTTGTTCTATCGTTTACAAGTCTATACAAGAGCTTCGGATTCTGGTGCATCTGAGAAATCAATTGCGATTGAAACGTTTGTTTATCATCTCGAATTAAGCTGATAACTTTGTTTCGCAGTCGTGTAAATTGTGCCCAAGAATCAGCTGTGCTGGTAGCCTTGTGAAACTCTCACGCTATTGCCCTTTGTTTCATCCACTTTTTAGTCCTTCTTCGTAGTAAAATTTTATTTCGTTGAGACGTTTTCTTAAAAGCAAACATTGAATGTTCCTCCAATATAGATTTGATGTGCTGTAAGAGAGATCGCCAATGACTATCCGGATCGGAGTAATACAGTTGTGCGAAACTAGTGCTTTGTAACTCGGCACACAGAGCACGGTAGTTCACCATTCTGATGCATTTTGTCCTGTCACTATTGCGCCTAGCGCTACAAACGTACTCGAATTCTAGGACAACGTGATCGCTTCGTCCGATCAGCGGTTTATAAACGATATTCTCAACAGCTGTGGGGTCTGATGTAAGTATAAGGTCTAAGGTAGACGGCTGGTCTGATCCTCTCATACGAGTAAATCCAAAATCGTGGTTATAAAGGGGTGCGTAATCCAAAACGGCTCGAAGTTCATTTTTAAGTGTCTCTGATGGATGATCATTCCGGCTATAGAGCTGGGGAAAGTTGAAATCCCCCATTATTAATATTTGAGTATTGTATCGCGTTGTTACATAGCGCAAAGCATTAATCAGTTTATTGTTTAGATCGAGAGTTGCTGTTGGAGAACGATAGATCACTCTCCTGAAGTAAGAGTCAGAGAGCACCAAAATGTGTCAGTTACATCAAGGGTCTGATCGTTCAAAGCTATACAGATAAACGATTGCTTGAAGTAGATTGCTGCTCCTCCGCCATCACCTAAACGGTCACGCCGGAATAGAGACATGCTGGGCAAAGAGAGTTCATTATCAGACAATGAGGCATTGAACCACGTTTCTGTTATTGCAACTATGTCTGGCGCCGTTTCGTTACAAATATCGGACAATTAGATGAATTTGTTGAAAAGGCTGTTCGCGTTTGTATAGATGCACTTAATCGTATTTTTCGTGAGTAATGACGGGGTGTAAACCGAAGTTATTGGTCCTGCTTCTTTGGATTGTAAAACATGTGTGCGGCTTATTCGTCGCCGACGGCTTGAATCGACAATTAGTTTTCGGTGTGAATTGCTCAGTCCGACTCGATTTGAGCCGGACCTACGACGTTTTTTGATGCATTCATTTCCTCCATTTGGATGGAAACGCTGCTATCCGCTATCTCCAAACGGGAGAGTGTTTGACTTGGTTTGGGTGGGCTAAGTCTAACATCCTTGGGTAGTGTTCGTTTCCCTTTTGTCCATTCCGACCTTACTATTTCAGCCATAGCGCTGGTCAAGAACGTAATCTTCAGAGGTTTCGGTCCATCCCCCTTATATTTTGGCGAAAAAGGAACTCGAAAAGTGTCCACAACAACGGCATTAGAAATATCGAGAGAACACGCAATGTAGCGCCATTGTTTGACGTCGTGCTCTACGGTTTCCTGATTCGATGCTCTAGAAGTATTTTCTGGTACACCAAGTAGAACTATACTTCGCGATACCGTTTGTTCCCTGGCGTTCAAGCTGCCCTTCCTTTCCTACCATGATACATCGGGATATATGCGACAGTTTGAGTCGGAATCTGACTTGAGTAGGTATGCATTCAGCAATACGTTCTCGATATCAGCCTCGCATTTTAGTGTTACCTTGAGCAAGCGAGGTTGACCAATATGAGGTGAAGTTGAATGGCGGGTTAGACGAGTCACTTTTTCTGCGTTTACATGTTCAATTTGCATTAGGTGACAAAGTTCAGAACATTTCTCGACATCGTGTTTCTGTTTGCTATCAAACAGGCTTTCTTGGGACTCGCTGACATTCGTACATATCACGTTCAGCGTGTATGGGGTGTTCTTTTTTCGTATCGGAAAGTCAGGCGTTTTAGAATTAAAAACCTTTGTGGCTTGACTTTGTGAGTCGGTTACAGCAGTTTTGGAGTGTACAGCTGAGGTCGACCGTAACAGCATATCTCTGTAAGAATTTCCTACTTCTGTGGTCGCTTTAGTTGATTCCAAAACGAGAATAACCCTGCTTTTTTGCCTTTTTGGCACACGAATAGCCTTAGTCTTAGATTCCTTCAATGGTGGTTCCGAAATCGATGTATTGATATGATGGTTTACATCAGTGATCACTTGCGTACTCACATGATTTACCAACATTTCTTCCACACGTCGAAGGCCCAACTGCAAACCGGCCATTCTATTTTCTAATTTTGCTTCAAAAGTATCGGCTTTGTGCAAAGATGTAGCTCTGCAACGAACACAGACATAGCATGCACCTGGAACCATTTCATTATTTAATAATACTATCGAGTCAGCGGCTCAAGTACGGTCGCATTTACCACAGAAAACACGTTATTACTTTACGCGCCATGGGACTCACCGGTTGTTCGCATGCTTTGCACGTGACTTAGGGACAATTCTGCGTGTCGAGATTCGTCCTATCAGCTGGGCCGGCCGTGACCATTGTTGCGTTCGCCGCACTTGGCAATGAGGTCTAGTTGGTTCGATGTCGCTGTCACAGTTTGATCGATCGATTTTTTCGTCCGTATGTTGGTTCTCGTGATGTGGTCAAAGATGTTGGTAGCCCGAATTGGGTTGTTCGGCTGTGTGATGGGTTTTTGTTCGACGGGTCGAGGTGGCTGTTTTGGAACACGTGATTTCGTCATGTATCAAATAATCCAATATAACTCGTTAATTACACAAGCTAGAACACAGAAACAAGTATCAAAATGCGTAGCTCGACGCGATCTTTGCAATGATAGCAAAAACCGTAGAATAGTTAGCGATTGAAAAAAGTTTGCGCACGTGAGCAAACTGTGACATTTACGCCATAAGAATCAAATCACCTCTAAGACGGCGGTAACGAGAGTCGAATAGATTGAGACTTGCAATACGATCTTCATATTGTTTGCGCTTCAAACCGCGTACGAGCTTGGTTGTCCGATGATATATTCTCTGCAAGAGGCTGATGTACTTCTGTAGCCAGGGTGACCAAGCCTGAACCGCATACTCTATGGTTGGCCTCAAGTACGTATTAATAATTCGATGAAGAGTTTGCTTCGTGAAACTTCCGAACACGCGTTTTAGCAGTAGCAGTACTCGTGACGTCTTTTCATAGACAGCTGTGGCGTTGTGACGGTTTCAAAGTGCTACTCACCCACACACCCAAGACCTTCTCCTTGTCAGTGCTTTCAAGAACCCCAAAAACGTTTCCTGTTATTCAATAGAGACATTAAGGCTGTCGCACAATTGCGCTGCTGATTTAATTTGAGATGTGCTGGTCGATCGGATGTTCCATGAGTGTAACTGAGTGATCAGAGTTATTTTCTTATGGCCTATGGAATATTCTCATACAAGCGACGGCTATATCTCGTCTCTAATTCAAGAATTAGCAAAATCATAAATGCATTTCGTTTCTCAACATCCCTGCTTTTGGGTTGATCAATGAACGGCTGTTTAGCTCGACAGACTCGAATGATTATTTGAACCTCATCGTCAAATCTTCACCCTACTAATATCAACTTATATTTATTTTATTAATTTCGTATGCTCGAAGTGATCTGATCGCTAAGCGTTTTGCGTAAACGGATAAAGCTTTCGTCTTCGCTCGTTTCAGTGGAATTTCATGTAAATTGATATTTTGTTATCAAACTTCTCCTTGAAATTTATGGAGGTACTGGGCACAAATACTTTATCTGCAGCTATTTCAGGAAGGTGACTACTAGAGCCTGCGAACATGACAATATTTTAGCTATCAAAGACATGCTTCATACGACAGATTTCAAAATGTTTCATGAACAGGATGTCTCCAAAGAATGTGATGTTGTAATATCCGATCTCAAATTTGTTTTCATTTTTGTTGTCCAAAAGAATCCATTTTTAAATTCTTCATCATTTTTCTTCCGCCCACTTTAAGCGTCTACGCAGACTAAAAAAGAAAGCCTTCAAAACACATATTTAGGATGCTGTTGCGCAATATTCCCAGTCAATTAAGCTCGAAATTCGACGTCTCGAGAAGGTATATACGAATACAGTTCTTCGCACCAAAGGCAGTTGTCACTTATGGCGTTCGTTTAAGCAAATTTGCGAAAAAGACAATGAAAAATCTCTATCTATTTCCGACATCAATTCCTTGAATGAATCTTTCGTGCCTCAAATAGCTGATAATGAGAGATAATGACAGAACTTATTTCTGCTCCATCTTGTTTCTCCAATTCATCCTTTACCAACGCACCTGAGGTCTTTTGTGCACCTTCGTCTGTCACACGCTCTAAGGATGCAGGATCAGATACACTCTCACCCATTGTATTAAAATATGCGATAGTGTACTTTCGGCACCTATTCCAATTTCAATCATTCCATGGAAACAGCAATTATACCTGACTGTTTGAAATCTGTCTGTATAACCCCGGTTCCTGGCAACTAGCGTCCGATCGCGTACACGTCGCAGTTACTAAAATTGCCTGGAAGCATTGTGTTACGACGAATGACATCCAGTTGTCATGTACATGATGCTAATCAGTTTGCCTAGAGTAAGAATAGTTAAACTGTGGATGCTGTTGCTTTGCTTACGGGTCATATTTCCCGTTCGCTTGACAGTAAATCGAAAGCTGTACAACTTTGTTTTCTTGATTATACCAATGCGTTTAACAGTGTTGTACAAAGTTCCTTAGTCCGAAACCTATCTGATTATGATATTCCATCAAACATTATTTATTGAATTGCATCCTACTTCGAAGGTTGTCTTCAATATACGGTCGTGAATAACAAAACCTTCCGTACGATACTGATTCCGTGTGGTGTCCTGCAGGGTACAATACTGTCCACATTTTTATTTTCAATTTATATTTCCGATCTTCCGCGTAACCCTTCTGCACTTACTATTAAATACGCCGACGAATTTGCCGTTGCATTTAACCACAACAGTCGAGTCGACCAACATGCTTTAGAATCATTGATTACAAGCATTGGTTTATCTTTGAATCCCCAAAAGTGCAACGAAATTGTATTTTCCAACATGACTGGACAGCGATGTTTAGCTCTGCATCAAAACATTCCTCGTGTTTCATTGAATAGCTCGGTGTTTCAAAGATGTAGTAGCTTCAAGTACCTTGGCGTGACAATATTCGACACTCTTCGCTGGACCAATCATGTGACCATACAACTCCTGAAAGTTTGCCGGTTGTCATTCAACGCACTTCGTCTCCGTTCTCTCTTCATCCCACCCAATGTTATTCAACTCTTCGTTTTATCTTGCATCGTTCCACAACTGCTTTACGCATCCCTCGTAATTTTTCCTGGCCTCCTGGAAAAGGATTTTCTGCTGATCAGAAGAGGTATTAAGGTTATCTCAAGATTGAGCTGTCTCTGCGGATTTAATTCGAGACACTATTGTCGATCGTCACTTCGGTGAATATAAGAGATTGATCAATAGCATTTCTACTGATAGTTCACATCTACTAAACAAGACTATCGCTACCTGTAAATCTTTTTCCTTCATCCACAGGCAATATATTATTCCCTATTCAAGAACTAATTAATTCAGAAACTATTTTGTTCCTTACCTCGCACGATATATGGTTAATCAATCGATGGCTGTTACAGAGTTGAAGGTGCGCCTGAAAATTTGATAACCTATGTTCAGATCTCCTCGTCAATTTTCGAATTTCATTTTCTAATTTCATTTGCATGTCTGTCTAGGCCTGGGTAACCTGACAGTATTTTGGCCCACGTACAGTATTTATAATGCGACACTTTGCCTGGATCACGCTTGTGTGACTGTATACATTTTAATTTTTCTTAGCTTTGTGGAGAAATTAATTTAATCACTGAAAATTCGTGTACACGAATAAAGTCATTTTCTTTTTCTTCTTCTTCTTCAAAAGCTATATTTACTATGAGACTAGTGTAGAAAGCAACAAATAAACAGGAAAGATTTCGAGAATTGTGATGAACATCCAGGCGAAATATGTGAAGACTCCAGTTAAAACGCTAAATACTGTTTCATTGAAATTATAGATTAATTTATCAGCTTCATTATCGTTTGAATGCTTGATAAAATTAACGGATCAAAAGCCAGCACGCTAATGTTACCTTAATTTTAACAATGTTGACATATCACGCCGCGTTCTTATTATGAGTGTATTGATGTTTTACCATGATGCTTTGAGCGAGGGACAATTCGGCCAGCTAGAAATTATAGCCAAGTTACATGGAACCGTAAATTATAACGGCATGGTTAATTTACCTCGACAGATGTATTGCTTAAAGTAAACTATTCGTGGCATTGTCCATGCTCAAGAAGAGAAGAAACGACCTCACAACGGCAAAAACTGAACTTCGTTCAAAATTCTTTTCGTTACTATTCTGAATTTTTTTCAATTAGAAATATTTTTATTGCATTCGCGCATTCTACATCGGAAAGTACAATAGTTAAAGTAAACTTGAGAGCATGTGATAAAATGTAAAAAAAATCAAAATATTCAAAATCAAGTTGAAAGCGCTTCTTCATCCTTGGGCAGCTTTAGTTGAAATCAACTCGATCAAGCGATCCGTAGATTGTACAAATGCCTTTGCAAATTCGTCAACATTTGTCTTATTGGACTGGCGCCAGCCAGTGAACATGGCACCGCAGTGGGTATCCTGTGAAAGTGAAGTGTTGTTACCGCAATTGATGTATTGAAGAAGTGATATATCATGTGGCACAATGCAGCGTATGTCAATTTTGTCTAGAAATGTTTCATAGTTTTGCGAGGAAGAATTAATAATGGGTTGTATTAAACTTTGATAAAATTTAGAATCGGATTCTTGTATATTAGCATCTATATTTGTTTTTACGTTTAATAAAACTTAATCTTAGCATAACCAAATTTAAACTTGATGGGGTTCGTACAACGAACCACGATGTTCCAATTAGTTATCCAAATTAGTCCTGTACTAGTACGCAGGTGGGCAAGTGTCAATCGACCTTGACTGAGTTCACTTGTATTAGAATAATCTATATGCACATCGTATTAGGCAAATTGACCACAAATCCTGATCATGCCTACGTGTCTTGACACCCCATAGGCTCAAGATGTGCTGTTTAGCGGGTTGACTGCTAATTAGTCATGGTCAATGTCCTGACTATCACCATTTTTCTGACGAAGCTTCTGTGTCCAATATATATAATTATATATGCGTGTGTGTGAAAATTTCAGTAGTCTGTTGAACGGAATAATAAAAAATGTATATTTTAAATCGAAATACTTTTAGTCCCAGAAAGTAGTACCAAGCTTCAGACTATTAAAGTTTCTCAGTATAAATTATCCTACAGCTGAAATTGGTTAAAGTGGTGTGACATTTTTTCCGAAATTAATCTAAACGATAGTCACAACACTGATGACTGCAACTAGGAGTTTGCAATGGTAGGAATTTTTAGGACTGATTGATGCAGAATTCCATTTAAATTATAGTGATGTTCACATCATTCGCACTTGTACTTTATTTTTAAGTTTATTTGTGAACGTGTTTGCGTTGACATAAGTGTATTTGATCACATATTTATTGTTAAAACTGACTGGATGTGAACTGCACTGAATGGTCCGAATCAAGATGAGCCGAGCCTCCACTATATTTGAGCCCGAGTATTGTTAGTTTTGTGTCGATAGAGTGTGTAGATAATCCTGTTCATGTAGCTATTACTTTACGGACTTGAGACATCGTGATAATTAGAGTGGCAACAAAATTATTTCTTGCGACAATACTATCTCCTACAAAGCATGCCAACCCACCCCCATTCCAGAACGAACTAGTTAAATCTTAATCCATATCTAATACTCGATCGAACCGCGCCATAATCCTATCTAGAAGGTCAATATATCGGCGATTACTCAATCCATTTACTTCAGTATTTTTCTGTTAAATGTTTTTTTGGTATTAAGCATTAATATAGAGCCAGAATTTCTAAAATTTCTGTCAAGTGTTTCTGCATTCCTATTATTCATGTTTCCTGGTAGAGCGAATGATGGAGGTAGTTTTTTTAAATCAAATTTGACTTCATAGAAGTACACAGTTTACTTCACGTGTTTAGATTACGCTGCATGAATTCAGAAAAATCGCTTCAGACTATCACGCTTAGGCATTCAAGCTCAATTTTCCAGCAAACATTAGATTTCCGCGAAGTTTATGGACATGAGTGCACATTGAGTGCAAGAATTCGAATGGCTCAAAAAGCTGTTCCGTAAAATTGTGACTATCGAGTTAAATTTCCCAGTTGACAACATAACACTAAGAGAAATTTCAGTTGAGTTCTCTCCACCACAGGATGTCGCCATCAACAAACAACATTACTTAACAAACTAGACTACATTGTTCAAGTCTAACATCTACATCGTTTGCACCATCAGCCATCTAAGCTTGCCGACAGTTTTGAAAATCGGCGAAAATCTGAGCGGCTTGGACGATTCTGTATATGAATTCTCCCACAAAAGAGAATGTGTAAGAAAATTTTCGTCGCGTACAAAGTACTTGCAATGCAATTAATGGCAATACAGTTTTCGCCCCAGCGGGTAAGCGATCCCGGCATCAAACTCCCAGCACGACATTGCACTTCAAAATTGGATTTTGAATGCATTCCAAACATGCGGTGAACACTATAATTTTAGCTATACACAATTAAGCCAATCTGGAACAGCAGTGTGCTGGATTTTGCAAACATATTCTAAACAAGCCAGACCGGAATTCAATAGAACCCAATTGAGACACAAGCCAAGCAGCACTAGCAGGAGGAATTATTTTGTATCTAATATGAAAAGACATTAGACTAGTGTTAAAAAGGATTCGTCTTCTACATTAGACATTATTTAAGCGTGATTTGCTCAATAATTAATAATTTTGATTTAACGATGTGTAATTTTTTTAACCGTCATGACTGATTTGCGATCTCAGTATACTTTTGCCATCTCGGCTTGGTTCATCGTGCTAGCATTGGTCTTAACAAGCATGCTCGTCTGTAATTGGATGATTCTGCCAGCGATGCCTACGCAAACATTACTTGTCTGTGATTGGTTCATTCTGAGCGTTTCTGATTGGTTAAACGTACGTATCGGGATGCGTTCAGCGTTGACTGCAGCTCGAGCCCCCCCCCTAAGCTTGCGTCCTCTTCAGCTTGGTTAGTCTCGAAGATCATTTATGGATTGTGGATTTTGTGAAGCTTCTTGTATTTCTTCTGTATTTGGAAACTCTGTATCGTAGTCCTCTTATGCCCTGAATCGAATTTTGCCATTTCGTAGAATCTTCTCAATAGGTAATTTCACAGATTGAATTTACATTTAATTGAATGGCTTTGTCAAGGGTTGTTAGTAAATCATTTGTACGAAAACAGAAAAATCGCTACACTCGATGCCATGCAGGACTTTTGTCGTGCTTAAGACGTGAAAATGTCTTGCTAGCGTTTCCTTTCTTGTGCAGTGTACCGCATTACAGTTTTTAATCAAGAATTAGCCTATGAGTTTATCCAACTCTTGAACATTGGTGAGAGTGGTCGAATAGATAGCACTCTTTAGTGTTTTTTCGCCGCAACGTTTGAGCAAAGATATCTTGAGCCATAAATTAATAATGACATCCAATAATTTCCAACAAAGCTTTCATTCCATTCGAACAAAACTGATTCATTTTCGGTTACCATAATCTGGGTAGTCCATCCTTGACTAAAGCATAGCCTCTTTGCTTGGTGAAATTGTCAAAAATAATTCCAGTAATTTCGAGTTTCCTAAATGTATTTAGTACTCCGTTATGCAGAACATATTGTAGAATTCTACGTCTTTGGAATACATGTTCACATCCGACATCTAATGCAACTAAATTTATTCCCTACCTGATGAGTGCAAACAGCACGAAACCGGTCGTGGGGTGTGTGTGACGGAAAAGCATGCAAATGACTATTTTGTTAAATTCATATTCGTTTCTCTTGTCTTGCTTAAAATCCGGTCAAGGAAAGGTAAATATAAGTCTATCGTTAATCGTTCTTCAGACAAAATATAGAATACAGAATGGTTCAGCATTAGTGGGCTTTTAATCTGAGTATCGGTGCAATCTTCTGTGTGACCTTAAAATAAGCTGGGATAGCTTTGCAATTTTCTGTTTTGCGGCCAACAGCGGAAGACTATAAATAGTGGCCACCAGTACCTGAATGTTGGTTTCATTTTCCTGCACCCCAACTGATAAACATGTGTGTATTCTCAAAACAATTGTTGACTAACTGCCTCCGGTCACAATAATGAATCGGACGCTTCTTTCACAGGTAAAAGTTACACAATTACCAGTGAGTTCTTGAGATTCCTTCCCCACCCGTATCACATTCATTCATCACAATCATTCCGTATGAATAATAAGATTAATTCAATGGTGTAAAGTGGTATTGCTTGTTCTGTCATATTTCCGTAAATGTGTGAACTTCGCTGTACTGAACTCACACCGCATTTCGAAGTTTGCTTGAGATCTGAAGTGTTTGTTCAAAATTACACATTTTTCAATTTGTTTGGACTTGCATGGCCCTTTTTAGTTTCGACACTGAGTTCTTTGCTGTAGAAATATAGTGGTTTGCTGGTTTCCAAAGGCTGTCACACCCGGCTATGCCGAGTGGTGCTGGGGACGCCGCTTTGTATTCAAATGCCCAAGAAGCTTCATTGAAGCCGACTCATCCTCCAGGAGGAGATAGTCACACAAAGTAAATAAGTAATTAAGGGTGTGATCTACCACCCTCCAAATGCGGAATCTAGTACAGACTCTTCTTTGTTGACTGCCATCCGACTCGGACTTTCTCAACACGTCCTCATAATGGGTGACTTCAACTCTCCGGGTGTATCGTCTGGCTCGCATAGCCATCAGGTTGGACGTGACTTATCAGAATTGATTGCTACCCATCCATTGTACAGCCATGCCAACGAACCGACACGATTTTGCGGACACCAGGTCCCGTCCAGCCTCAATCTGATACTCACCAACGAAGGTTCCAAAGGTTTTCATAGCCGGGGGTGGCAGTGGGGATAAGCTCCCACTGTTTATAAAATACTCCCATATGGCGCGCGTCTCAAATAGCCTCTGACAACCAAGTCCAGCTTCTGGCCTGCACGAGTGGCTCCCCGAGCCCGGCGGAACTGCTTCTACGAACAGGAGAAGGGGCGAACGCGAGTGACTGGTGCCTGAAAACCAGTTTGCCTCGGGCAGATAGAACTCGTTAGTCTGGGAGGGCATTTCATCTAAGGGAAGAAAAACCCTGATTTTAAACCTACGCTGCCTTGCGGGATACCCGATCGCGGAAAGGATTCAGGAGAAAACCCTGGGGAAAAATCTGGAACAGAGTCTGGTAGACGGTTAGTTTGTGCACACCACCTCTTTCTGGAAACTACATGCTGCCTTGCAGGTCGCACTCAGTTGTGCAAAGGCTAGAGAAGCTGACTCGAACAAACGCCGAGTGGTGCGTGGGACACCGTTTTGTACCCAAAATCCCAAGAATCTTTATTGAAGCCTACTCATCCTCCAGAAGGAGATAGTCGCACAAAAGTACAAAAGAAGTGGTTTGCTGAGTCATGGTCTCATTATCTTTACCGTGTTGCTCGCAGATGCCTCGAGCTTCGTGAACGTAAGGTCACGATCGAAACCTTATCTGTAGGCCAGCATTATTTACCACAAAAATAAGATGATTTTTTAACTTTCCATTTATGAGATCAGAGAATTTTCATCGGACAAGCTTGTTTCAACAAGATCAGCATTAACACGCGGCTCCGGGTCATGGTATTGAATATCGCTTGCTTGGAAATTGGTAGCAAGCTGCAACAAGAGTTAATAAAGTTGTGTAACGAAACCTTGAGTGGCTTCTGGGTAGGCGAGATACTTTAGTAAGTGATACAGTTCGCGCGGAGCTGCATGAGGTAAAACGGAGACTAACTATTGGGCTTGAGTTCTTCATGTATGCTGTACCATATTAAAAATAGTTTGAAGGGCTGGAATGCAGATCCAATTCGTCAATGATAACCTTTTCTATCTCGGCGCCAATAATTAAAGAACTACTCTGGAATATCACTGTACCAGATTTCACAAAATGAATCAAACCAAGCCCAACTGGAATTAAATCCAACACAACGAGGAATTTTTTTTAATGTATATGTCCACTCTGAGGGAATTATTTAGACAATTTCATTTTGAACCATATATCTTGAATCTTTGAAGCAATACATAGAAGGTACGTAGAAAGGTATCCGTACCAAAAGTGCAAAAGAAGTTTCTAGGTATTCAACTGGATGACACCTCAAGCAAATCTCTGACCTGAAAGCTAGTGCAAATGATTCTGGAAAAGTGAAAATAACTTACGACAACGAACCATTAATCACCAGCAACTTAAAGACCGGCTAACTCGTCAGGCAAACTCAATGTGCATTTACTAATTCACCTGCGCCTACGGTGCGAGATACGACGTGGAAACTGGAAAATCGAATGTCCCACCATTACGCAAGTTGGTTGAAAACATCGTTCCAGGAAGGTGAATAGTTTGATCCTAACCCATCAGGTCGACATGGGCCACCAAGTGAAACCTTGAGATGCGTTCTATGTGGTTTGATTGGATCCTACGCAACTTAGCTGGGGTAATTTGAGGACCACTGAGGTAATAGCCATCCAAATATTTTGACCGAAATTATGCGTCCAGAAACGATTAGTTCGTGATCGCTTCTTACCATGACCAACATCGACCGGACAAGTTTAATCAATATCACGTGACATTGATTTCCGTTTAATGCTTCATTTTGATCACATTCATTGTTGATGATTCACGTTTCTTGTACGTGTATTTTAGAGCGTCGGCATGCAAAGACTTTGGGCTATCAATCAGCATGAGCAAGACCAAAGTCCTTGGTCAATGGACTGTATCGCCTCCCATCATCAATGTTGGAAACTGTCAGCTTGAACCAGTACATCATTTCACATACCTTGGTTCAACCATTGCGGATAACCTCTCGCTAGACACGGAGATTGATAAGCATATTAGCAGAGCAGCTGTCATTCTGTCCCGTTTGAACTCTCGTGTTTGGGGTAACCGCAAGCTGACTGTAAAGACAAAGATGATGGTATACAGCGCGTGCGTACTAAATGCTTTACTGTACGGCAGTGAAACCTGGACCACCCACGCAAGACACGAACGGAAGCTGAAAGCTTTCCATCTACGAAGCATCCGTCGTAGCTTGAACATATCGTGGATGGACAGAGTGACTAATGCTGAAGTGTTTTTAAAAGCTGGTCTACAGAGCATGTTCACTCTATTGCAACAGCGCCGCCTGCGCTGGCTTGGTCATGTCTACAGAATGGTGAATGGTCGTATTCCGAAAGATCTACTCTATCGTGAGTTGCAACTAGGAAGTCGACCATTGGGCAGACCGCACTTGAGGTACAAAGACGTTTGCAAACGAGATATGAAAGCTTTTAGCATTGACCCGGCGATTTGGGAAGAACTTGCTCTTGACCGCTCACATTGGAGGCACTGTGTAAAGCGTCATCTGCAAGCTGGGGAGGAGCAGATACAGCTCTTGACTGCTGAACGCAGATCACGCTGCCGGCGTGCAACTGACGCAATACAACCGAGTTCTGACTTTCGTTGCCAGCGCTGCGGGAGAAATTGTTCCTTCCGAATCGGACTGTTTAGTCATTCCAAAAGCTGCAAAACTTGAACATTCACGCGATTGTGATGTACATCCATGGTCGACATCGACCGAAGGAGGCCAACAGCACGTATGTATTTTACTCAAAAAATGCAAAATTTATGTCATTCCATATTTATCGTATATTAAGCTAGAACTTTGAAAATAATGTTCTAAAAATTTGGCGTGACTCACCTGTTCAATCACATGTAAACACACGCGAATGAGTTGAAGCCAGTGAATCAAGCAAAACTTCTGTATTTGCATGGCTTTCCAAGAAACATACGCAACATGGACAGTTTTCTACTGCTTGCGCTCCTCAAGGAGTGAAAAGCATGCGAATGCAGGTATTTTATTTAAGTTCATCGTCTTAAAAAAGTCGGATGTGTTTACATGTGAATGAACTTGTGGTCCACCAACCTTATTCGACAGTGGCTTCAAATTACAAGCATGGTTTAGGGTTCCTCACCGATTCTATGCATGCCGATGCTGTTCGCACTCTCTTTACCTCATACGCGCAGACAATACGAAAACAGACGTTGTGTGTGATAGAAAAGCATGTGAATATGGATATGCTGAAATAACTATTACACTCTGTTGCTTCCTCGCACGCTGACCCTGGAAACATGCGTGTTCCTGCTGAGTATGCTGTGATACATACGATTGTTTTAGGAGTGGATCCCGATTTTGTATTTGTGAGTGGGAATGTGAATACGCCCAGTGTCTACATCGTCGACGGTCGCATTAGCCTCCTGAGCTGTTTCAGCGTTCACACATACTTAAGGATCTCGTATGATAGTTTCATATTAATTGTAATTGACGCTTCAGGACCTTAATCCTAATAGCTTACTTACTCACATCACTTAGTTGAACACACAAGACACGATAACACTTACTCTCAACCTCATCCCGACAGAACAAACCGAGAGCTCATTTCGTGCAGTTTACTGTCATCGCGATAGTCGTTCCATTTAAGGTCAGTTTTTCCTTTATTTGTTTCATTGTGTGTGCAAACTAACTGCGACAAATCCGTATACGAAAACCGCAGACGAGGTAAGCATGGTTTGAACTTGTAAGCCACCGTTTGCTAAGGTTAGCACGACCAGACGATGTGTTATTTATTTATTTTAGAGAATAAAAGCAATGGTTCGATGACAGAATTTCATTAAAATGCCTTATAAAAAATAAAACTCTAATCTGATGAACCAAAGTATAGTGTTGCTCACACACTCCAGTTATACACCACTGTTGGTTTCGGACTTTTCATACTGGTCACAGCAAGATTAGGCTCAGTGAGTTTAGAAACAGAGATAACGCTTTGGAAGATGATTTGCGCCATTTGAAAAATAGAAAAACAATCAATGCAATCGGCTGTAGTATATCCCACACATACATTCTACGACCAGTTTCGTAATCTTAACCATTTTTCAATAGCAATTCACGCTCGAATTTGCGCTGATTTTGAACATAAGTGAAGCTGTCAGGTTCTAGTACACCAAGCCATGATACAGTGATGGATCGATAAACAAAAGTAGTAATTTTGAAAAGAACGCTGAAGTTAGCTTAGTGCAAAAAATCGTTAGCTAACTGTTAAAGTGAAGCTGAGAAACGATGTAACGTTTCGGGATTTCGAATCTCAGTCTCTTCGGACGGCAGATAAAGGCCGTGGTAGTGTTCCGTCAATCAGATTTTCGAGAGTACTAATGGTTTTCATACCGATTGGTAAATCGAGCTAACCGGATCATAACAAAGCAACTCGAACTCACCACTGAAGTGATCAATTGCTACACTGAATTAATATGTATAAGGATTATTTCAGGGTATAACAGCCTTTTAAATAAAGCAGCATGTCACGTAGGAAATGTTTAAAAATTAAGTATGCAAATCTGTGACCCGATTTAATCAATTTAACAATAACCAATGCCGAAGCTAGATTTCGTTTCCTCTACAACTATCTCCACAATAATTGTGTACGTATTCTTAAGTATCACAAGATATATTCACAAAATGCCAATGCATATGAAGATTATTAGAATTTTTCCTGATCAATTATCACTGAGTGTGAAGCATGGTAACGTTCTCCTTGTTATATATATATATATAATAGTCATAGTAGAAATATATTCATAACATATCTAGCTTGTACCAATCGCGCAATACATCTGGGTTTTTACAGAGAGACTTCTTACTTTGATCATGTAACCAATACCATAACCATTCTCACAGACGGCTGCAAATCCGCCCATAGAAAACATTGGCGCGGCCAAAGTGCTTGTAGAGAGAATTATCTCGTTGATGAGTGCGTAGTTCTTATCCGTGAAGATTCCCGGAAGATCGCGACCAACCTCACGCTCAGCGAACTTTTTCAAGGCGAAAAGATGACGATCCCACCCTAAAAATAATTTTTAATATCATTGTTAGAAGAAATTTTTAAAAGTCATGCAAATTATTTTCCTACTCTCCACCATTTGCTGTGCGATACACATCATTGTGCTATGGACTATTCGACTGTGAATTTGTTGGGCAGTGCCAAATATTAACTTATTTATCAAACTCTTAGAACTTTGATGCAACATATGTGGTGCCATTACAACTGCGTATATAGAGAAGTTGGCAAATAGGCAATTTGTAAAACCTAGGTACATTTGATGCTGTTTTAAACCCTGAGGATACTTAAACTTAAGTGGTCATACACTCATTATGCCTGCCTAACTTTTAGATTGTTAAATGCTTAGATGTTTTATTCAAATCCACGCAACAAAATACAATAATGTGAACCTGCTTCCCTTACGAGATCCAAGTATTTTGGCGTTGATTAACAAAATATCTAATTTATCAATACAAATTTTTGGCTACGACGAGTGAAAATGGTATGAAATTTAAAAAATTGATGTCAAATTTATTTATGTTAAACTTACCTCGGTCCACACAAGGAGCTCTATTTAAATAGACAAATGTGGAATATTCCTCATCTACTTAAAGTGAGTTTAGCAAAACATCAGTGTCTGGTTTTGGACACGCAAACCTAATCAGTGGTAACAGCCACTTAGCCAGAAATGTGCTACCGATCTGCTTATCGAATTCATTTTACACCTATTTGCAGTATCTGGCTTAAATGAATAAAAATGTTTTCTTAATCTAGTCTAAAATACTTTGTTTTTGCCATACTGCTGAAAAAACTAATGACATTGAGGAAAGTAATGCGTTGCTCACATTCCCCGCGCCTAGATCGCTTGACCAGGAATCACTATGTGATTCTGTGTTTGAACACCGTGGTTCGTTGTAACAGTGGCATTCAAGTATAACTATGTTAATGACATTGAGTTTTCACACTGAAGTTTTTAAAGGATATGCATGTTCTGAAACGAAATTATAATATAACTTCAAACACCTCGTCCAGTTGAAGCTTCCCGAGTCAACTGAGCATGTTTTATCGAGCAGGCTCTCATTGCGTCGAACAGTTCACTTGAATCCACTCTTGAACTTGGCCGACCGCCAAAGTATGAGTTGATTACACCAGTGGGGCGGCGCATCAACTCCACAAAACGGCGCGTTTCTACTGTCGCAGGTCGAAGCGTCTCAGTTCGGCCATGTCTAAACGCTGCTGTACTGCACGACTCGTAGGAGGCTGCAGGACATTGGTGTACAAGATCGTGGGCCATCTGAAATAACATTCGAATGCTGTATTAAGCAACTCGAACGTATATATAACGTTAAGGTATGAGAATATTAAAATAATAATGTATGATATCATTTTCTCAGTTAATTGAATCCGGATTATTATTTATAATGGAGTATAAAATATCGTTGTTGAACTTTTGCATTTTTCTCTGCAAATTCAGCAATAAAAGTTATTTTATATAAACAATATTCCTTTTCGAAGTCTTGAGTTTAAGCTGATTCATTGCTGTCACAAAATGTGGTTATATGATAAAAATTGAAAAATGGGATATCAATGGTCGATCTAACCTGAAATCCCAATTGTATAATCGCATCAGGTCCCAGAGAGACCTGTTTACATAGTTGTCTTGACAAATTCATCCGCTGCACATGACTGATTGTTACAGAATGACGTTTCTCATTGTACTCTTCGCGTGCAGGAAAGAGGACATGTGTAACAAAATTCTCATCGATTTGCCACTCCAATCGTTTTATCACAGCCTCAGAGGAACTGAAACCGAGAGAGCATAAAAAATAAATGTATCATTAATCACACCAAAAAACTTTATGGAATATGTTTGGGGCTGATCGTGTATTCATAATGCGAAAAGATTTGAGTGTTGGAGCAGACTTTTGGTAACGTTTCACTTCTCACACAGAAGCTTCTTCAGAACAAGGGTGATAGTCGGGAGAGGGAACATTACCAAGTAGCAGTCAACCAGCCACCGCTGTTTGGAATTTACCTCTATTCAGCGTAGAGTAAGCCTTGGGGATGTCAAGTCACCTAGGCCTGACTAGGATCAGTGGTCGATAAACTTAATACGTTGTGTATGCACATGAATCTAATACAAGCGAACACGGTCAAGGCCAGCCGACACTGTGGCAAATCGATCATTGATCCTAGTCATGTCTGCGTGAATTCACACCATATAGGCTTACAATAGAGTGTTTAGCGGTAAAGTTCAAGCGGAGGTAGTGGGTTTACTGCTACTTAATCATGTACCTTCTCCTGACGAAGATTCTGTGCCAGAAGTGAAACGTTACCGAAAACCAACTCTCTGATTGGACTCAAATCTCTGTGCACCATTCGCACGTGATGGCCGTAACTTTTCTGAAAATTATGTTTTCATTAACTACTATTATGTAGAGAGTAGTTATTCGACAAATTGTATACATAAAAGCGAAGGAGAAATAAAATATTGTGCACTAACAAGAGTCACCGACGAATTTCAAACATGTAATATCATCGGCATTTTCTATACAATTAGAACAACTCTCATCTCACCAATATTTTGGTAGAATTAACTGAAATCTCTGGCGTTTGTAGTCCACGGTATATGGAAAACATTTTTTCTTTTATTGTTCATTTAATTTTCGGTATGGTGATCTTGAATGTTGAACAAAACCGAATTTTTCACATTATTTTGAAACAGTCCTGATATATAGGTCCGAGTAATTGGAAAATAGCCGAAAATATAACAAATAAGTTCACACCTTGTCACCAAACGCTTACGCAATATACTCAACATACTGATGTTGAAAAATTTCAAACAATAAACAAGAGAACCAACTGGAAGCTTTTCTGGCATGACATGAAGAAAACAAAATGTGTTTGTATAAGCCAAAATCTCCACTAACGAGACGAAAACCTTTTGGGCCATTTCTAGAATTGTACCAAATTGTACCAAAAAAGAAAATTGTGAAAGACTTGAGCAGACTTGGATGGCATAAACCGAGATTTAATTGAATTTCGTCAAAATGGCATATACCTGATTAAAAGGATCCAGATATAGCAGATCTTATTAGGGTGGTGTTTCTGTGGTACTATGATATACTCGAAATATACAGAATTAAGTCAAGATTGCCAAATCTAGAACAAACCGATTTGTGAGCATTGTTCATTAGGTAAGTAACATTCTAGTATTAGTGTGAATATCCCGTTTCCGATCAATTTGTATTTTATCAAAATTTATGAAGTTAAACTTGTCTATACTAAGGTAAACAATAGCTCGAGGTAGGACAGCTATGTGTATGCTTACAAAATCTACTTGTTGTATACGGGGCTTTGACTATTAAGAACTAAATTACGATAAATGATTGATGGTCAATAGTGGAAGAGGAGATAGGAAGTCTGGCTTCCCATCAAAATAGTCGCGCTTCGATATTCGGCGTGGTTGCGCGTTTTAAGAAATGAACTAAGCCGTGATTTCTCATCATGTGCAATCGTTAAATATTACTGAGAATCGTCAGAAAAATTGCTGCGAGAGATTGGTCTCTTGTCCGTTGTTAAGTCATCACATTAATATCATGATCATAATTGAACTGGAGATAAGGACCAAACCTCTGTTACCCAGTGGTCGGTTAGGTAATAATCAAAAAGAATAATAATCATACAATGTTCGAAATTACCTCATTTGTGATGCTCAATAATTTTCTATTTAACATAATGCGAAATCCCAGAAGAAGATGCCATGTGATTTATTTAATAATATTCAAAATTTCATCTATACATTAATGTTAAGTACAAAAGAAACTTGGTATAAAATCGCAAAATATCAACGAGATTAATGTTTTCTCAATTGTTCGATGAGTAAATGCTTTTGACAGAAATATTTTGAAAGAAGGGGATGAAAGAACGCTGATATTGAGATGTTCGAGATGGTGGTATAATATACTTTGATCGAGTTGAAGAAAAAGTTTGAGATTTAGCTAGTTTGGTGTGAAGTGGGTGGAAATTATCATTAATAAGTCGATGGCATGATAGAAAGTGTTTTTAAATTATATTTTCCAAGATGTGTTCGAAAGAAATTGAACTTTTGCGAGACATAATTTATCTACAACGTGTTATTAGCACAAAGTATTTGGAAAGGAGTGCAGGCTAAATTGCAGTAAAGCAATAAAAAAGATGGGGTAAGATACAATAGTAAGTGAAGTGAGCGAAAAAGAAACACGTAAAATGAGACCCTGCGTACGCTATTAAATAGAGAGTTTAGATAAACAGAGCAGGTTAAGTGATCAAAATACCCGACAAGTTTCCCTCTACTGAGGTATGTGGAATTGATTCTAGATCACAATCATGTAATTTTTCAAGTAAATTGACTGCTCAAATGAAACACTGATTGCTAATTTTCGAGATGATAATACGACTTACTTTTTATCCTGAATCGTCAAATCATTCTGGCACACTACCGGAGATTTTTCAGATTGCGTAAAAATGTCTTTGCATAGCCGGACCATCGCCACTCCGTCACCCCAGCTATGTTCAAAATTAACTGCCACCTGACCGTTGGCATCGACAATAAGACTGAAACATTTATCAAACCAACGCGATTCACTCGGGCCAGCTAGGAAGTTGGAAAACTAAAGATTTGTTGTTTAGTACAAAATAAACCAACCATAAAGAGGATTTTTCTAACAATGAAAACAATTCTGACATACTGAATCATTAATATCAGTAGAGATTGATTCATCCAGAACAAGCGCAAACAATGCGGAGTCAATGAGTTTCAGGTTGCTTTCGTTGCCGAGGGTTATAAGCTGCTGTCTTGCCCGGAAGGCCTCATCGCGATTCAAGGTTGTAATCGATCCCAATCCGGGCGGATGTTGAATCGTTGGCCTGGATACGATAAAGCTGATGTTGCACAGCAATTGTTGGGGAGATATATGGTCACCCTTGCAAGAACAACGATATTTTTATGCAAGATAAAACGCCTTAAACTGTTTGAAAATGTTTAATAATGAGAAATGGCGAATTTCAGTTTAAAGCTTGTATTTTGCACGCTATCTTCAAAAATTGCTCCGGAAGTGATTAATTGTTCACATCCAATTAAAACACAAACTTAATTCAAAAATATGATTAAACATCAGTACGTTCATGAGGACACCAGTTCAATTAATTTAGTACAATTCAAAGCTGCTGTTTGTCACGTAAATAGAGGATTACAAATTAAACTTTATCAGAACGCTAATAAATGGCATGTTGCTGGAATTCATGCAGTGGAGCCTATACATTTTTGATTGCCTCCAAACTATAACTTGTGTATTTGAATTAATGGCGGTTATTTTTGTCATTGAATCAGCTTAGGTGAATTGTTGTAGAAAAAACGAACACGCCATGTCGGGTAACTTTAGAGAGCCTGTGAGCATTCGTTACCATATCGATCGACGATACGTTGAAAATTCGATGAAAGCTACGTAAATGAATAGCATTCAGCTTGAATTCTTGTCTTGGGTGAATTATCCAGGTTTGGCTACCAAATAATAGGACACACTATATATACAGTTGACGTATAACATCATTTTCGTCTTCATAGACAGCTCGCAGTTTCCCCAGACGATTGATTTGAACGTGGCAAGCAAAACGACAGATACCAAGCCAATCTGCTTACTGATCTGACTGATTAGTGTGAGTTAATCTGCATTTTATTGAATAAGATAGGCAATGTGCTGAAGTGTTTTACGCGACCGTGTTAACCGGTGATAATTCAAATATACTAATTCCTTGACCAAACATTTTTAGCATCTTCATGCTGATTGACAAGTTAAATAATTTTTATGCTGTCACGATGCCGTCATTAAATAATGAACACGCTCTTGGGAATGGGCTGCATAGTTGGCAAATAACATTTAATGTACAATTGCATTCAGTAACAAGGTTTATACTTTCTTTGGTTATCTTGAACCACACCAGGTGAAAATGACTATGAGTATGCAGGCATTGAAAGAACCTTCCTTTCAGAACAGAAGCTAAAGGATAAGCTTAAATAAGCATGGCTGTAAAAGCTTTCTTTAATAGCCCATCGCTCTAAAGTTGGCACATAAAACGAATGAGAATCCTTGCTAATTTCAATGAGTTAAGTCAACCCCAAAACGAATCCAGACCGGCTTACCAATCTTTGTGATCAGCACAACTTCGAAATTTGGAGACACAATGTCCCTTTACAGTTTCTGTCGAGGACTGCAGTGAGATTAGCATAAAGGAGTCTATTTCAACATCTATTGCACAAAGTGCAATTCTTTCCACTTGATGTCTTAAGCAACTAAGGTTTGAGTATCATAAAATGATTTTAATCTTGCGTTTCTTTTACGGTGAATATTCATTTATTTACTCACAGATGAATCAAACACGTCGAATACATACATGTGACCGCGGTGAATAACCAGGATGTGACGTGCGGATGGATCGGTGTATATCAAGTCCTTATGAGGTTGAGGAATTCGGGTCGTGTTGAACATGCTAGGATATTGAGACATGTCGAGTGGATAGGCCTAGAATGGTGAGAGAAATGAAGATAATAGTGCGTACATGAAAGAAATTTAGGACATACATTTACTCTGAAACTGCACTCACTTTAAAGAGATAAGCTGCATAGGTTGCTAAAGATTTCGGACAAAGCTGAATCGTTTTACGAAAAAGTGATGTATCGGATTTCTCTGCGTTCAAATGGAAGACCTCGGGAGGTAAACGATTCTGACGCAGTGATTTGGCGAATCGTAGGATATAATAGACCATGTTGGTTGCGCGGATGACTTGCTAAGTTTGCATATATGTTAAACAATATTTAATCACCAGATAAGGAACAAACAAGTGGAATCAACGTATAAAAATCATAAATACATTTGCCAGCTCAAAACTGAACATAATTGTTGTATACATTATTCATGTTGATAGCAATGTTTACAGAAAAGAGGAAAGCTAACCACATTATTAATTGTTGTATAATCATCTCTAATTTGACTAGCATGAAAGAGAAACGGACAAAATGCTAAGCCACTGTTGTTCAAGGTTGGCACGAACAACCTATTCAATCACATGTGCCAAACACATGTAGATCGGGTTTAATCCATGACTTGAACAAAAAACCTCATTTGTATGCATTTCCGTCACACACAAGAACCAAAACCGGTTTCATTCTGCCTACACCCATCAGGTTAGGATTGCATAATAAGGATCTGCATGCCTTGATACAGAGATGAAATGGTAAACAACTTGGAAACCACTTTTGGATATGATGACATGAAAAATCGATCCAACCCCATGTTCCACAAACATATAAAAAGCATTGTGATTAAGAGGTTGTTTGTGCTAGCCTTATTAAACGGTGGTTAATAAGTTCGCACCTTTTCTACCATATATCCATTTTTAAAGGCATGCGAATCCTGATCTACTGTCCCAACATAATGAGTGCAAACAACACGGAGATGTTTTGTGTGTGTGTGATAGAGAAATGAATCCAAATACGGATTCTGTTGTTCAAGCCCATTGTTTCAACCCAGTCTACATATGTGTTGGTATAATATGAAATAGGTAAGCCATGTCAGATTTATCTAACAGTGGCTTACATGTTCATGCATTCCTTACCATTTCTGTGCTGTTACAGGGCATGCAGTTCCTGATCCTACTGTCCCATCATGAGGAGTAAACAGCGCTAAACCGGTCTTTGTGCGTGGATATGAATAAATGCACGCAAATGAGGATCGTTCGATAAAAAGATGTTCTTGACAAACTAGTTCAAGTTGTGCGATTGCGCATTAACAAGTTCCGTTTAAATTCCAAGATCAGCATCTGTTGCATTATGTTGATAAACATTTAAATCGTTATATACATATACACGTCACAAACGTTTCGCAACAATTTGTTTCATAAACTTCAAAGAGCATCACAACAGAAGCCACTGACCGCTCAAGCACTCGGTAATTCATTCAGCGAAATCTTGCAGTGCGATTTCAAAATGAAATGAATCGAAAATCCTTTATATATAAATCTGTTCCGAGGAAGTGATACCGGAGAACAGCCAGTTGATTTTGCAAAATAATTCTATGCTACATATCCAATATCACACCCACCGAGTCTTATTCCATTATCATTATACATTAGTATATGCTAAGGGATTAGCGCTCAACACGCTTGTTAAAATATGCTAACATAGCAGGGATAGAACCAGACAGCTTGCGGAAAACGGATGTGTTAAACATTACATCATCGATGCACTGACTTCAATGTAATTCAAGGTTTTAATGGACTAAAAAACAAATACTTTACAATAATTATAGACTAAAATATCAGGAATGCATAAAAAGAACAAATATGTTTTGTAAGAATGGAAAGTCAGCTTATGTACTGAGGTGCGAGGGTGAATTTGGCCAACATATAGTTGATTGTATATGACGTTTTAAACCACCAAATTCAATATATTTGGAGCCAAGAAACCAAAAGTTTATCCTTCTAATATAAAAATTCCCCGTTTTTCTGAATTCTGTTGTATTGTATTATATTTATAATCACGATTCGTATTTTTAGCATAGAATTTAAATTATAGTCATTCTTGGAATGCACAATTTCCTTAGAAATAACTTATTCGCGTTAAGTGTAGGCTGTCTTTCAATCGGTCCACAGCACCATTAGGTCATCCCACACAATTTATCTCTTTCGAACGGTACGAATAGGTATGCACTGTTTAAAGTGTGTGTTGAATTTGTATCAATGAGCTATTTAATTTTCTTTTAACTCACTCCGTGAAAACTAGGACCTCGGCTCGTATTCAACAATACCAATGCAGGATTGTGCGTCAGTACCACTGGTCTACGATCACGGAGATACATATCTGTCCACATTTCGTTGATGTAGCTGGTATGTTTATTTGCCTCGGAGTAATCGAGCAACTTTTTCTGCAGCAATGGACCGCTTTTGTTCAGAAACTCTGTAGCCAATTTTCGTGTAGTGTTGAACTCATCATCGCTTAGAAGCGCTTTCTGTGTGATGAGAAATATTTAAAATGTTAAGATACGATCGTATAAAGCAGACTACGATATTACAGATACTGTTACAAATTATTATTTAACAATTAATCCATAATGGGAACTTAACAAGGCTGAAAGCACTCCTGACATTTATGGCTCTGGCAAACTCAATAAACGCTTATATACCTAGCTAATAGAAAGAAATTATGCTTACACTTGAACAGGGCTGCAAGATAAAAAATAACCGTGTGTAACAAAATGGTATACCCCAGTAAGATCAAAATAGCCATTGCCCGAATAATTGCTGAAATAAAATAAGCTTAATAAAAAGAGTTTAGATGTTAAAGAATTTGTAAAATTTCTACGTTAACAGTAGCTGGTTTGAATTTATGTTAATCAATGTATACAATTGGTAATGTGATTCTGTTGTTTGTGGACGCCAGTGAAATTATTTAGCAAGTAGGCTTTAACATGCGAGTAAAATGAATTATTGAAAAGGTGCCTTTGATATAACAAGAAAACAAGTTATTGATTTGAACCTCCCGCCTACAATTCATTTAGTGATAAAATTGATAAAATTAGAAACATTAAGCAGAAGGATTTTTAGCGATCGAATTAGTCAAACCCAAAAAAAATAAAACTGAAAATGGCCAACATTATGACAAAGATTTTATGGCGTGATTAAAATAGACATCTGTGACTACAAGTCGAGAACAGCCTTGCATTTTATATTCTGTATCGGACGAGTTTAACTACAAACGTATTCCTGGAGGGTTTGATATGTGAAAAGAGAAAGAGATATGTGCTCTGCATGAAACAGAACGATCAGCAGGTCATGAAGAAATCATTTGGTGAGTGTATCTGGGGATGAAGTGATTCTGAATCATTCCATCACATTCACGGTGGTGTCAATCGGAGATAATATTTCAAGATCAGTTACTGTATCAGATGCAGGCTCCATTAGTAATTTCTAGATATTTAACCATTAGTGCAACACTAACTTAATTACTGCTCCCCAATAGAATTGCAAACCAGCAGAAAAAGGGATTTCCTTCATTAAATTTCATCATTTCCAAAATTATTCTGACGGATCTCATAAGTATGCCGTTGTAACACGAATAAACATTTTTAAGATAACATTAAACGTTTCATCATTAAAAACGTTAGCATTAAATCGAATCCTTATTCAAAATCCACAATTTTCAAGAAAAGCACTCACTTGTGAACATAAATAGCGTTCAATGGTATCGGTGAGTTTGGGAACTTTGAGGCTTGGTAAGCTATCTTGAAAATAGTCCGTTGGAATCCAGTGTTCAGGATTCATTTTCGAGTAATATCGAAGATTAATTAAGCGATAGCACTTTTTAATGTTCACAAATAAGGTGAGCTTCATTTAAACCCTGTAAATGAATTCATCTTTCATTTATTGATATTTAAATACGGAAGATTTGTAAATTATACTAGAATTGGAACCCAATGAGGTCCTATTATCCGAAGCTTCCGGATTTTGGCACATGTTAATTGAATAAAAGTCATTAGTTGGTCTTTATCGTTGGTGCTAGGATTTATAAGGCATATTACGATAAATTACTCTCTCATGGTGCAAGCCATTCACAGAAGGCTTAACGGTGTTTACGGTGATTTTTGGTTCATTGCACATCTTTCTTAAGTTGAAATATACCATAATTATTCAAGTGCAGAAATTTCGTGGAACAGTTGGAATTGATTGGTCAATACAGAACAGAACCAGTTGAGACAAATCTGAGTTGCTGAGATATTTCGCTATTACATAAAAGATAGTTTAGGCAGATTTCGTCATTGTTTGGAACGGAAGAGTGTGCTAGAAGTGCACTAGTGAAGGATACTAATTACGAGATCTCGGAAGTTATGCAGAACAAAGCACTTCTGCAGGAAGTGCCGAAAAGTCCGATGAAAATAATAATCGCAAACCCGCAAGAATTCGGTTTTCAAAGAATTTTGTGAGTAAATTTCAAGATTTAACCTAGTTGGAAGCGAAGCAGATGGAGAAGATCTACAGCTAACGAACAATATACAAATGGTCGGGCTCGGTTAAATGACCACGAAGTTGCTCAACATGAACCGTTTAGCATGAAATCAACGGATTCTTAAGATCGAAGTGATAAAAGTTTCGGCAATTAATGTGCTGTTGCTTTGTGGCATTAGGGATGAATAAGGTTAACGCTGGATAGATTCATCTCTGGGAGATATTGACAAAACGAAGGACGTACAGGATAAGCTTGTGGTGACGTGGTTAGCGTTGGATCGTGTCTTCGAAGTGTGATCAAATATTCATAGATGTTTGGGCCGAAAAGTAATTTGACCTTGCGTGACCCTGATGATCAGATCTTTAATATGTAAATCTAGAAAGAAACGCAATTGAAATCAAGGTAATTCAAGGTAATTCAAGGTTTTTAATGGTTTAAAGAGCAACAAGCTTAACAACAACCATAGGATGGTAAAAATTAAAATTTAAGTGTATAAACAATATAAAAACATAGATTAAACAGTATATAAGTGTTCTGGAAACGAATAATGCAATAAAAATTCGTCTAATTTCGTTTTAAAGTCATGCAAGCTAGTGGCGTGAGCAACGGTTGAAGGTAAACTGTTCCAAGTAAAACAGACACGGAAAGCAATAACCATTAAAGTGAACTACAACCAGGTTTGCCATTAGTCACAAACTGAGCTTAAACTTAACGAGTTTTGTCGGATTATTTATCTTCAACTTACGATGACTGCATGATGAGATTACCTGCGAATTGAAACACTGCAAGAATTGTAAGTAATAATGTATATAAAAAGCTTCCAGTAAAACTAATTGATACAAGCATAACTGAGAAAAATCTCCACACATTAAAAAAACAAATAATGTTTAAACATGACGCAAACTTAAGAGAATTATATGGACCAAGTATTAGGACAAATTTCTTTTTGTGGCTTCAATTATTTTATTTTGGCGCAATGGAACTTCACGGCAGCATCAAACAATAAATGCATCAAAGTAGATACAATTTTATAAAATTCCAACCTACTCTATCTTATTTTATTAATGTATGCCCGACTTTTGTTGAGTATACAAAATTGCGATTATGCCAGCTCATATGGAAGCCATCGGATTCGGATTCTGATTCTGATGGAGCTTTCGAGCCGTGAATTACATTCAATAAATAATGAACTTATAAATAATAATGTATTCTAGAAATAAAGATTTGATAGAAATATATTTTGGTTTTCTTACAAACGGGGAAGATCTTACAGCATATCGATTTTACTATTTTCAAATCAGCGGATACTTCCACCATTTGAGAAAACATCGAATGTTAGAAACATATACCGAACATCAAATGATTGTTGATTCATATGTGATTTGCCTCTCCTTACCAATTTTTTAAAGAAGTTTTCGGAATCAGTTTCACATATACATTCACAATATATTGTGGTGCTCCCATTTCGATCCCTAACGCACAACTACCAATTTCTTACTATATGCAGTCATCAGAGGGAGACAGTAATATCAGGTTTAGTGAGCCTTGCAAACAATGGTAACGTGGTAATCAAAGTTATACTTGTATGCTACTGTTATGTAGGGTTCTTACAAAGAACCACAAAATTCAAACGCAGAATCACAAAGTGATTCCCGGCCATGCACTCGAGGTGCTCATAAAACACAAATGTATTTTGATGTTCACATCCCCATCACTCACACATCACTACCGGTTTCTGGCTGTTTGCAGTCATCATATGGAGAGAGAAAGATCACGTTCATTGAGCCTTAAAACAGTGGCGAAGTGGAAAACAAAGTTATACTCGTATGCCACTGTTTTGAATGATTCTTACATGAAACTACGATTTTCAAATAATTTGCTTCATTTAAAACAATTTTGTAAGACATTGGCGAACATAGAAAAAAATGTAGATAACATGGAGGAATTATGCTATCTTACGTAGATTTCAATCAAAATGGCACTGAAATCTTGAACTTTCAGGACAGCTGAAAATTATACTCAGTGATTAATAATTGTTTGGCTGGTGCCTTTATAACATTTTCGGAAGATTTCGTATTTTCAAAGATTCTTAGATGTCTGCAAAACGTTTGGTAAATTAAAAAACCTCGAAAAGGTTTATAAAAGCACATCATTTTTTTGTTCTTCTTCATCGTAATTATAGATACCATATGACAATGATACTGATCAATGCACTTTGCTGAATAAGCTTAATAGATTTGACGATATTGTGTTTGAAATATGAGATGTGTAGGTATGACTATGTATAAGTTGACGATTAACTGATAACCTCTCTGTTTCGTCTACAGAATAAGTGGTACTAGGTTGACCTTGTTCAGCTTGTCAATATGCTCATATGCCACAAGAAAATACATTTTTATTAGAATAATATAATTTTTATTGATTACATTTTATTCAACCTATTTGATACGTTGGTATGAGGATATAGATGTTTTGGCTGAATCAACTATTCATTAGTGCCACACTGAAAGACTGATGTTGTAAACATAGCTCAATTTTCATATATATTTAAATCATACCAATTACAAGCTTTTAGAGATATTTCACACAATTTTTTAATTGCTTGTCAGTCAAAAACTCTCAATATAATTAATAAATGCTACTTCCATGAAATTAAAGCTAAGTGAACTAAATTTCGGAAACAATCGTTCAGGGCAACATACCATTTAACAGAAACATCAAAATTACAATCAGTTTATTATGCTCTAAATTATAATGCACTTTTGGCTATTGGTCAACGTGAAAACATTGTAAATGACATACGATCAGTTATCTCTGCAAACGAAATGCCTAACTGCCGAATCTTGGTGATTTCGTTTTGAGGGATAACACATACTCAAATTTTCACTTGTCTACTTCCCATACATTTTGTTGAGTATAATAAAATATTCAAACAAATGCATATATTTTCGAAACAAAAGCATTAAACAGTGTGAACAAATCTAAGATTAGCACAATGGACGTTATTGAAGCGACAGAAACAAGGCCAAAGTCTTACCAAACAAGCAGTGAAGTTGCATCACTGTAATAGCAAAAAGAACTTGTATCGCATCGTAAAATCGTCTATATATAATATAAAGTGCATTGGACGAATGTAAAAACAAGAACCCTAATATGATTCATCCGAGTTTAAACAAAATATGCGTTAAATGTGATTGTTCAATAAATAAATTTATCGTTTTAACGAAGAGGAACTTATGTTTTCATCGCCATAGTAACCCCATCTTGGTTCATTCTTCTAGCGTTGTCTTAACAAACATTGCTTGTCGCTAACCGATTCATTACGTTGAGACATCGTCATTAGCGCATTAGTGCCACTGCCACGAAAGTCGGTCTTGAGATAAACGCGGCTAAGACCAAGGCATTTTTTATTCCGACACACCAGGCATCCAGCCACTTCGCGTCCAGGGTTGTCCGATCGAATACGTTCCAGTCTTTAAATATCTCGGCTCAAGTATATTGCCCAATGGTCAGGCGAAAGATGAAGTTAAGTTAAGGGTCGATCGTGCTCGTAATGCGTTTTTGCAGTTGAAAGGCACCCTTTGGCGCAAGCCCGGGATCAGCCTAAAAACCAAGACGCGTGTTTATCAAGCAGCGATCCGCCCTGTACTGCTTTATGGATGCGAGACATGGCCTTTAAGGTCACAGGATGTACGCACATTAGAAGTGTTCGACCATTTGTGCCTTAGGGTAATCTTGGGCATTCGATATACTGACCGAGTATCTAACGCAGCCGTACGAGAGCGTTGCAGCGGACTATCTCCACTTTCCGCTCACATACAACGGCGAAGGCTGCAATGGTTTGGCCACGTCCTCCGAAAGACAGACACAGCACTTCCAAAACTCGTCCTCGACCCAAAAACCCGTTCGCACCTGGCGTCGGCGGCAAGGTGGTCAAGTGAAAACCTGGCTGTCAACTGTGAAAGTTGATGTAGACACCCTGGGTCTGCGTACCGTCTACGGAGTTCGCAGGTGGGAACGAGACTGGATCACGATCTGCAACGATCTCGCCTCCGATCGACGTGCGTGGGCTGGTGCGATCCGAGACATCAATGAAGCCGGCTAATCCACTCGTGGAGCCAGCCGCACAAAAGTAAGTAACTGATTCATTCTGTTAACTTTGTCTTTTATCCACATTGTTTGTCTTCGAATGTTTTTTTGTTATCTTTGAATTTTTATCAATATTGCTCATTTATGATAAGCTTATCGTACTTTGTACTATCAGCCTAAATAACGGGTTGTATTTAACTGTAACTGGCGTTCAAGCTAGGCTTTCTAAAAATTTCCGATGAAACAACACTTTTTATATTGAACTGGCTTGTGAAACAAGAAAAGGAGCAGTATCATTGCACTATAAATCAATACATTTTCGTCATTTGTTAGCAATGAAATATATTTTGTAATATTTTCTGATTATAAGAACAATTGACGAGAGGTAAGATATCTATCCAGAGAAACAAATTTCACCCATCGTCTGTGTGAATAATTTACAGTTTGATTTCAAATAACGACATTCTCATTGCTACTTTAAGGTTTTCTAGTAGAGCGCTGCTAATTAAGACCTCAATCTATCAAACTTACAACATAATAATGATACATCGTGAACTACGAACTAGTAATATTACATTGGAGCGTGGCCTACAGGTAATATCGTGATGAATTATCATGCGTTTTTTAAATAAAAAAAAAACGTTTTACAATTACAGTAATCAGCTCAACTTCTGATAGGCTAACATTATTAGATGTGACATGACAAAATCTATAAGAAAGCATAGAATGTTTTGTTTACTAAAAAATTAATTTTTCATTTAAGATGAGCCGAAATGCTAGCTTTCGTTATTGTCTATGATAAAGTTTAATCCCGAAATTCTCTATCAAATGTTTTTCGATACATCTAAGGTCAAACTTGGCGTGAAAGACATAAATGACTTTACAGAAGCATCATCATAAAATTTCTAACAATTAACTACCTTTTGCTAATAACATATTACCGCTTAAAAACATGCTAATCAAATCTTAAATCAATTGTGCTGGGGCGAATAAATGCCATCCGAGCAATATTTAATATGGAAACAATTTTTTCAACTACATAATTTTTACTCCTCACAAATATGTGCTTCTGCTGAGCACTTATTTTATATTAGTTTCAAGTCTGAATACTGTTAAAAAGCACGAGATCCGATAACCGAAAATGTGAAATTCATTTTTTCAACATAATGTCACTCTGAGTTTCTAATTCTGTAACTATTTAGGGGTATCTTTGTTGTTGTGCTCATGATGTATTTTATATTAACCAATTAATTTTGTGTTAGTATTGTAAATTTTTATTCATGATCATTATGTCCACTTACACTATAGACGAATTGACTTATTTGGTAAAAAAGTGGCAGAAATTCATAATTCATAGCTGAATAATTTTTAGGCACTTCATCGTATTAGCCAGACTACAAATTTCTGGTACACGCCAATAACGCAATTATCTGACCAATCGAGGCAACTGGTGATTTTTTAAAAGCTTCAGTAATTTACATAGAACTATTTATAAACTTTTCACTTTTGAACAGCTATTAGCGTTCGATATATATATTCAAATTTTACCATTGGTTACTGTAAAATTTTTGCAAAAATTTTAACGTTATTCAGAACTAATTCCTGAACAACATATGTGATGCATTCCGAGAAACTATAGTCGTATTTGAAGAAGATAAAACAATATTCTACTGTGAAAGAGCACTTTGCATTTGGCAACTTATAATGTAAGATAACCAGCTCCGAGTATACCCCTTGTGCAAGATCGCTTGGAACGCGGTGGCGAAAGTTACATTGTAAATTCTACGTGTATTAGCGTAAAAACGGGTAAACGAAGGATCACAACATAATCCATCTAGTAACAAACATTATTGACAAGCAATCATCCTTTTAAAACGAAAAGCTTGCCTCTGATTGAAAAATAACATTTTCATTTTCACCGTGTTATTAATTAATATTGACCCTGGCTATTCGAAATATATTAATAATTGATTAGATATTATCTTTATTTTCAACTGACTGTTTTGGTCTATAATGGTGCTGCTTACTTCAAGTTTTTTCAGCAAAAAGCTGTATAGGTTAAATTATTGTTATATTATAAAATAATCGTTCAAACATCTGGGGATATTGTTATTCTTTTTTCTTTTGTAGTTTATACGTAATACAATTCTTACTCACATAAATAGTGATAGTCTATAAAGATTAATATCCTAAATATATTTTTGCAAAATTACTATAGTGTAAATTGGTGTAAATTGAAATTTTTAAAAATTACATGATGAAAATCTGGTAAAATAATTTGGAAAAAATTGAATGTAAAACGGATACATATAGATTTATGTCATAAAATACGGTTGAGTGGTTCAGTTGACGTGTTAATATTACTTATAGCAACAAAATTGACAAAAATAATATTTTATCATCCAATTTTAACACACAAGTGATATGATTACTAGATCGACATAGTTTTCAAAATCTAAAATATTTTGACCCTCGAAAGTCTCGTCAACTACTTACAGTACTCCAAAAATTGTAATGAACTGAGTCCGCAGTAAAATTTGACTTGCCACTAAAAAAATATGTCCTTCTAAACCATCATAATACTATAGTAAAACGTAATTTTATAATTAAGTTTGTTGCTTGAGCGGATTCACTCGTTCAAAAAATTAAATGATAATGAATAAGATGATTTTCATATATCCTCATATATAAAAGAAATCGATAGATAACTATGGCATTACGGTAATCGACTCTTTCATATATATATATATATATATAATATGATACTATCTATATATATATATATCGATATGATATACATATATATATTATCTAGTTTTCGATGCCGAGTTCGATTACCGGTGATGCCATAGTTATCTATCGATTTCTTTTTATCGTTATCATCAACATTTCATAGATTTCCTGTACGTTCACTCAGTCAACAATTTTCATCTGTAAATACCAATCGTACATATTCAACACACATTAATTACAATATACTCTTTGTCCAAGCGCGGTCTTCGTTGTCCAATGGTTGTATCGGAGTCAAAATTTTATGTTGCTGTAGCCGGAACCCACGTAGTCTCACGATCCATTTCTCGCCACTTATTACAATTGTATTCTTGAATGCTGTGAAAAAGGATGAGATGATTAAAAATCTATTTTGATAGTTTAAGAGAAGCATTAGTGCGTTCGATAAACAACATAGAATCTTTAGTAATTTTTACTTATTAGTAACGAAATATGAAGAGAACAAAGGACATAGAATCTAGTCTTATATTAAATCATCTTCTTAATTGGAGCATACATTATTATCTCTCGTTACATTTCATTGGTTTACTTACCGTTCAATACAAAGGTGCTTAATTGTACATTTTCTCATAAGTTAGTTGTGGAGAATAAACGTGAGTACTGAAACTGTGAACGACAATATACTAAGCGTTAATAGAAAGTTTTCCTAAAACATATCATTATGTCGAAAGTTTCAAACCCAGTCTTCATTAAAATGTGCTCAAGTGATTGAAAAGTTCGATCGTACCAACTATACCCAACAGTAGCATTCAAACGCAACTTGTTTACAACTGTTCCACTGTTTCAAGCGCATATGGATCCTGATCATTCTGTCCCTACCCAATGAGTGCAAACATCGCGAATCCGGTCATGGTGCGTGTTTAATGGAAATGTAGGCAAATGAGCTTCTTTAAAAAATACGTTGATTATTTAGCTTGAGAGCTTAAATGTATTTAATTAGGTCGAATTTTCGCAACTGAAATATTAGGAAGCGAAGGAAGAAATATTAAAAAAATTTCACAAGAAGATGATAATGAAAATGATATGGGGTGTGTATGGTGAAAATGCATGCAAATAAGCTTAATCGAAAATGATATTTGTTCTCGTTAGGTTAAGGCAATTCCTATATGATCGATGCCTATTTGACCCTAAACCCGTGCATCAAAGAAAACTATATATCTTAACACCATACACCTACATTTGTTATCCTACCAATCGAAAACAATTTCTGCCCTTTGGATATATACTTGATGCTTAAACTGCTCAGTAAGCAATCTAATCCCATTTTTGCTTGTTATATTATTCGTTGTGTCATATTATTCTGTGGTTTTTTGTAAAGCTATATGCTTTTTAGACCATTTAAATGGAATTGAATTGAATTGAAGATAACAATATAATGTGCATTAATCGAAGGTTAGGTTCGCACAATTTTTCGGCGTTTAGTAAAACGTGTTTGTGCAATAACTATTGTGATAAACCAAATTCAAGATTATGTAGTTTTGAGGTTTTTCATTGAAAAATCAACAGATATTAGATATGGAATGGGGTAAGAAAAGGAACAGACAAACTCTGTGAAACTAATGAAGGTCGCAAAGATAGCTTATTCTTTTTGAAGATTGAAATATTTTGAAGTTCGTCGAAAGTTTCAAAAATATGAACTTGAGTTGTGCGAGGAGTGATTCATAGAATAATTTAGTGTTATTTGTGTTGGTAGTCACGTTGAAAAATTACTAATTCTACACCTAGTTTTTTTTTTTATAAAAAGTACCGTGTTTGAATTTACCTTAATAAGATTATTTCATCGGTCATACAAATGTAAACCCTTTTAAATCAACGAAACGTTCATTCGTGTGGACAAATAGGAGAGAAGCATATCAACTTTGAATTTACCTCAATATAATTATTTCATCGGTCATACAAATGTAAACCCTTTTAAATCGACGAAACGTTCATTCGTGTGGACAAATAGGAGAGAAGCATATCAACTTCACAATAATTAGAATCATCGAAATTCACCTTATACTGTAGCTAAAAGTGCATGCCTAACAATGTATATATTAAAATCAACAGAATATGTTTTTAATTGAATTTACAATATATAACTGAATGCTATCCACGATTCAAAGCTTGATAAAAGTTCAAATGAATAATCGATGATGAAACTGGGTGTCCAATAGACAAAATCTATTCAAAGACTGGAAATCAAACATTGTATAATATTTCCATCGTTTATTATTACGATCACACTAGAACGCCGGTCACTTGATTCAGCAAATCTGAACGCAGCACCAAATAGCTCGGATTCTCGTATATCTGAAACAAACTAACCTCAAAGCACCAGTATCACTGAATAAAGATAGCATGTACTTGATGGATAACATACATAATTATAAAATTTCGAGCGCTTAAGACGCTATAAAAATAAACATATAAATACTCTTTTAAGGATATCCAAGGCATACTGAGCGTTATTAATATTAACAAAACTGTTTGTACGATGAAATCAAAATATGTACAGTCATGAATAAAATTATAGAATTTGATTGTACAAAGAAATCTTACGTTCGTTGAAATATTAAATGGTAAACAGCATTCACATGATGCTTAATATATAAACAATAAGTGCTATATTAACAAGGTAATCAGAATACTGGATTTGCGGAAAATACAATGCTGACATGGAAAACTGAAAGCGTAACAGATATTTCACTTCGAAAGTATGGGAAAAACTAAATTTAATTGAAGGTCAACTAGGAATTGTGAATCATTCGAATAATTTGTATTTCATTTATTTGATTAGCAACGGATTTCAAAGTGGTTATGATTATAAAATCTGGAAAAGTAAATAATGCAGCATTTACTGCAAAGAAGATCAGAGGAAATTGAAGTTTTGCTGCTCGCTCTGTGGACTCTGGTCTTGTATACTCTTAACATGTTGCGGATAACGCCAAAGCCGTAAAATGTGAACTATGTTTCAAATGTGTGCGTGTTCGGTGCTCGGGAATAAAACCAGAGACATCTTGATGACCTTAGTAGACAGCATGCGATATCATATACACGGTATGTAAGAAAGAAGAAAAAGAAAAAAGTAGAAATTGGCTTTATTCATATAAACACATTTTCAGCAGTTACAAAAATTTCACCAAATAATTTAAAAAAATTGATCGCCGGGTCCCGATATCAATTTGTCGACTGAAAGATGTTTCTTTTCCGTCTTGATTGATAATTTTCACATGTGATGCAGTTTATTAACAAATGGTGTAAGCAAAGGTTTTTAGAAAAAAGTGTCACAACAATTCCCGGTATCTTTAAACATCAAAGGTTAGGCATGGAGGTATTGAGAATAAAATTTCGAATCTGCATCTACAAAAAGACCACTAAAGGGCTCACCGGCGGAGACACAGATATTAATTTCTTTCTCATATGAAATGCAACACCACTTCTCGTTGTAGCAAGGCTTGCGTGCGATTCCGCATTCCTCTTGACAAGGATCGCCGTCGAATAGAAACCGTTATCACATGATAATTAGTAAACTGGCATGGAACGTGCATGAGCTCGCCGTTGGGCGCCATCAACACTGATTGCTTAACAATCACTACGAATAAATCTTATGTCAAGATGACGTCTAAGACGTCACAACCTAATGATCCGCGCTATTCCATCTTGACCAAGGATTGAGTATAAGAGGTGCTCGGCTTCGTGTAGTGAAACAATGTCCACTACTGTAGGTTCTCTGCCGTGTACGTGCATGCAAAGTCATACCAGAAGAATATTGAACCTACTATTGGAAGTGGTGGACGCTCTTTTGGCTTACCACCGGAAGTATTCTGGACGCTCGATTGGCGACTGCCACATATCGTCCTGTGCTAACTGAACTGAACTACTGCGAATGCTGTTGGATCTCTTGTATCAAGTGAGCCACATTTAAATTCTCGGAATCGTTATCAGATTATGGTGAATGCTCGCGAACAAACTGCCGACGCGGCTGAGATAAGTTTTAATCAAGAACACACTTTTCTAGAATCCATTTTATAATAGGATAGAATTTAAATGAGAACAGCTATCAAATAAAAACGCGAACCCATGAGGAGGCTGGCAAGGTAGATCTCCATATAGTAAATTTTCGGGTAGTGAGAAGGACACATGTTCGTTGGAAGCGGCTGTCAATCCTACCCCAGGAAATCCTTGTGTTAAAAAAGGCCAATTATCGCCTCTCAACGCGAAGAGTCCACGAAATTAACTTTGCGAGTTTGATTACATTTCTGTCAGCGAAAGCCAGAAATACTGTTACGGAATCTTATATAAAAATCGATATATTCATGACGCACGCTACCACAATTTTAGCCTCTCAAAAGTGACAGAGAAGCTTCGTGATCTGCCAGTGGTGTTGCTGTTTAAATTAAAACAAATAAAATGTTCGGCAAATAAAATGAACATAATCCACATAATCCATCTGTAACCGACAATTCGGTCCGGGAAAATCGAGTTCATGTCAAAGAATTTCAGTCACTTTCTAAAACAACAATGTGTCTATCAACGGTTGCGTTCCACGCGGGCCAACCCCCACTATATTGACAGACAAAACGTTAGATGATCCGGTAATCTATTGGAGCAAAATAAATTATAGCAATAAAATAGCAAACCTCAATTATTCCGCTCCGTACTGAATCCAAAAACAAGAATATTCAACAGCAACAATGAACAGGAATGGTTGCAACTTCAAATAGCGCGCAAACGGCCAAATAAAGATACACAAATCTAAGCTCAAGAACGAATAAATTCAAGTAGTTCGGTAAAACAAAAATGGTGAAAATATACAAAAATACCAGCAGTTAGTTGTCAACAAAATGAATTCAATTTACATCTTACACCGCCCCCCGAAATCCTCGCCGGATTTCTCGAAGGCTGACAACTTACATGCTCTGGTATCCTACCCTATATCTTACCCATCGCTGATTATATCATAATGGCAACCAGACTTTATTATCTAGAACGAGTGGGTAAATGTCAAGATGCACAGAACCTTTTTCCGAGCCTTACCCACAACCAATCTAGCTGCCTGGTCCCTTTACGTGACAAAACCAGTTCCGATAACAGCATCCACTTTCGATGATGTATTTTCTTCCGGTACAGTCAAATCAGTCCAAAAGCATGTTTGATCTAATTCGAAATGAATTTCTTCCTTGAGTACGGTAGTAAGTGATACTACCAGCTTAGCGGCTACTAATTCCAGACACGAAATAGTAGCAGGCTTGACTAGAGCAACTCGCGACTCCGAGAAGAGTAGGCAACAATATGACTTTGGACTAAATCGAATGTAAATCACAGCTTCATACCTAAGTTCCAACGCATCACAGAATGCGTATAACTGAGGCCGAACTACGTGAGCACTTTTGCGCTTCATAGATCGAAGAATTCTTAGGGATTGCGGTTCCATCACGTTTGCATATTTATGGAGTAACTCAGGATTTCGCAGAAACCTAGAACGCAGACTTTAAGCGACTTTGCTTGTTTACGGTTGAGACAGATTCTATGGAAATCTCTTTTCCAAGGTAGACACACTTCAAAATTGCCATCTTTCTGTTTAGTCCCACGATACGCTTGTAACACATCCACTCCAATAAGTAGGCCAACTGTGGTATCGGGACCATCATTTGAAACAAGATTCTTCAAATGATTAGGTGAAGTGAGGCAGTCATTTTTCTGTCAATGCCCAAACCATTTCAGATTTGGCATAGCCTTATTCATCAGAGACAATTCAAATCTTACCCATGCATTTCGAGTAGGCATTCCGCACTATCAAGTTCTAACTCAGTCCTCTTGACGCTCTGTTCTTCCGATAATGTGCCAACAAAAACTGAACCCTAATTTAGGAGAGTAGAACTACTATACCGAACAGCGCATGACAGGTTATCAACCAATGAAGAAACACCGACTTTGCCCGTCAACCAGGTCCTTCATTGTTTTCTTGGTGGAATCTTTGAACCACAGTGTTCTCCCATTTTCAGCAATGTTTCGAACGAACGCAAATTGAATTTGAGTACTGTCCGAATGTTCCAAACGAAGCCAACTGAGTACTGTCCCAATGTTCCAAACGAAGCAAATTGAGTACTGTAACCGACAATTCTGTCCGGGAAAATCGAGTTCAATGTCAAAGATTTCAGTCACGTTATAAACACCAATGTGTCTATCCAACGGTTGAGTTACGCGTCCAAAACCACCGATATATTGACAAGACAATACGTGAGATGAGTACGGTATTATTGAAGCAAAATAATTATACAATAAAGATAGCAAACCTCAATTATTTCGCTTCGTACTGAATCCAAAAACAAGAATATTCAACAGCAACAATGAACACGAATGGTTGCAACTTCAAATAGCGCGCAAACGGCTAAATAAAGATACACAAATCTAAGCTCAAGAACGAATAAATTCAAGTAGTTCGGTGAAACAATAATGGTTAAAAATATACAAAAATACCAGCAGATTTGAACAGTTAGTTGTCAATAAATTAAATTCAATGTACATCTTACACCATCCATAACATAAACTACAAATAATGAACATAATGCTTTTTGTAATAGCTTTGTTAGTAAATGCTTCACCGTTTTTGTGGTTTGGTCTAACGGCTTTAGTCGACATAAATGTCGAAGAATGTCAACCTATAGCACTTTTAAAATATGGCTAAGATCACTTTGATGTTCAAAGATAGCTTTGATATCAATATCATGTTGCCTTTGTGGATCACTATAAACTCATATCTTCCATGTATATGAAAACAGCTTTTGAGACAAAAAATGAATGCCCAATGAAATTTTTCAGGCAGCAGGCAAAATGTTTAAGCACACAGGCAGCAATATGTATTCAAACGAGTTTCTTGTTGTTTAGAAGTTTGTTAGCCTTTTTGGGAATTGTGATAATGTTATATGGTTCAACTCATCCAGAAAGTCCACTTTCGTGTAGATTCTAAAACCATAACCCGTGCAACTGTGGGGTCGTGCGGTCATATAAAACGTTGTTTGTTCGGCTCGTTCTTTTTATCGGTGCTATCGGGCGTCGTATGGGATAAGCACCCGGTGCATACGGTTGGACGTGTCGTGACAGCAATTGAATCATACACTCCTTTGTGTGAGTCGTGTGAGGAAGAGCTTACGACAGATTTTTTTCGGCGCGCGCTTGAATACGGTACGTGATCCCAATTACATTTCCATATTACTTTTTCCTCTATACGCTACATACCGGAACCGATAACTTGTGATAATTTCCTAAAGTTAAAATTTACGTTTCACGATTTTCGATATGATATGCATCCTAAAACATCAATTTCACGCCGCATTAAAATTCGTAAAATTCCTGAAACAAGAAATTGCACCGTAAGGTTAGATAATGACACTTCTTTAATCTCAAATAAATTGAAAAAATTAGAATCAGAAATATTGAGTCTACGTAACGAGAAAACAACTTCTCAGACATTATTTGATTCTCTTAAACCTTTATTATCTCTTATGAAGCCTAATTCCATTATTGATAATGATATCCTTATACAAACCAATAAATTTGTTGAAACTCTTTGTACTGAAATTACTCAAAGAGAAACTCGTTCTAAGAATATCATTTTATTTAATGTAGCTGATAATTTTCCTTTAAATGACTTGAAAAGGTGTTTTCTCTCTTCATACGGTATTCCGGTAGATTGTGCTGATTTTGTTCGTTTACGTAAAAACAGCCTGAAACAACGAACTCCAATACTTATAAAATTCACCGATAAATGTTTCGTTTCCCATATATTAGAGAATAAAAATATTTTGAAATCCATTCCCAGATTTTCTAACGTTACTATAAAGCCAGACCTCACCCCTATGCAAGGCGTTTCGGTCATAAGAAACGCAAAATTACAATTATTCCCACGACTCAGTCTTCTTCTGATTCATCTGAGCGTATGCAGTGTGATTCACTTGTAGTTAATACACCTTTAAGAAGCCAAGATTTATCACCTGCAAACGACATAGTTCACAAAACACCGCCACCCACTAAGCGTTCACTTCCCCTACCTACTTTTAGACAGACACGACCTCTTCTCCCAAATCCTGTTTCATTTAGAAACACGGCATTCAAGAAGCCCCCAAACCAACAAATGACGTTGGTGAATAATAATAGGCACGCACATTATACCAGTTACCGTATTCAACCACCATTCCCCCCTAAACAGTATAATCAGTCTCCCATTGACTACACTTTGCTTCACAGACCATCCCCTTACTCCCCTGGCTATTATGCTCAACCATTTTACTCCTCTAATTATATGACTCATAATCCTCCATTTCATAATCGATACACATCTCAATACGTACCATACACGTCTTTTTATGATCATGCCAATTTTTTCCAAAAATAATAAATTAAATAATAATTGCTCTAAATCTTTGTCTGAACTTACTTCCACTCCTTTTAATCCCGCTCCTTCTTATGTTAGTATTCTACTTATAAATGCCAGATCAATTACCCCTAAAATTCAAATGCTTAAATCTTTTCTCATTACGAACTTAGTAGACATTATTCTTATAACTGAAACGTGGACCCGAGATGACCAGCCTGACTCAACACTTATAGTACCTAATTACCAGATATTCAGGAATAACCGAAGTTCGAAACGGGGAGGTGGTACTCTTATCTATGTTCATTCCAAATTTAAAGCTGATACCTTTACTTCACCTAGTTTGACAGAACTAGAAGACTCAACATGGATTGTATTACCATCCTTAGATCTCTTAATAGGTTGTATTTATTATCCACCGTCTTCAACCATCTCTAAAATGGATTCCTTAATTAATGCGTTTATAGAAGCATCTCTACACCACACGAAATATAAGCTTATTGCTGGTGACTTCAACATGCCAAAATTAAACTGGCACGATCCTGCACATCACAGCTGCTATACACCTTTCACTAGAACGATTGACTTACTAGGATATAAGCAATTTATTGACCAACCTACAATAAATGACAATATCTTAGACCTAGTCTTCACTCTGAACCTTATTCCAGCTAACCTGAAGGTAATTCCATCTTTCCTTAACAGTGACCATAAAATATTATCATTCCAAATATTATGCGCCACAACTTCTGTCAATTCTTCACAACCATCTAATAATAAGCATACCTACAACTACATTAACTGGAATCAACTGTCAGAATTCATTAGAACAGAAGACTGGAGCCGATTTTTCCTCTCTAGTGATTTCACAACAGTCTCTTCAACATTCCATTCACAATTGAGAGGGTTACTTATGAAAGCATCATATAAGCTCATTAAGCACACAAAATTAACGAAAGCCCAGAAAATAGAAAAGAAAATGATGAAACTACATTCCGTTGCTGTGAAAACACATGATATATTCGCCCTTCTTCGTTCTTATGAACTATCAAGAAGTCACAGATATGCTTTAGATAGCACGCTTAGAGACGACGAAAACAAAGCTCTTATAAGTTCGGATAAGCCGAAATCACTAAGTAAACTTTTCAAGTTAAGATCATCCAAATCACCCAACAACATAGATTTCATTATCAAATATTGTAATTTATCCGCAGTTGAAACAATTGTTAGTTCACCTGATGCTATCTGCGAAGAATTCCTTCTTTACTTTAACTCTACCTACAACAATTCAAACTACGTTTACACAACCAGCCATCTTCCTTCGCCGAATACACTAAATACTTTGAGTATAAACCTGAGTGACATAAATAAATTATGTCAGCAATCAACTGTCAGTCTTAAACCTGACACAACAGGCATACCTCCAGCCATATGCAAAATGGGTGGTAAAGACTTTCAACTTGTTTGAACTTTGGCGGTACGTTCAACTTTGTTGCATTTGCCACGCTCAGTTACAAACTTTTACGAATTTTCACCGTATCACAGTTGTACTGTAAAATAGAAAATCTATTTTACTTATTTTCGAAAGTTTAAAACACACAATTCATTCTCGCACCTCTTGCTGATAAATTACTTCCGTAATAAACTCAGTATTCTGTTTTAATCTTGTATTACCGTGTTTTTAGCTATTTTCAACTATGAATAAAACTGTTTGTATTAGCGCGAAATGTGGCAAACAAGTAGCCAAAGGTATTGAGTGCAATGCTTGCAAGCGTTGGGCTCACCCTGGCTGCTCAGCTATACATAAATCCCACTATGGGCTTTATGCGAAATTCCGCTGGCTTCCGTGGTATTGCAGTGATTGTCACAAGGCTGCCACTGAAGCCGCATTTGTGTACCACCAACGGCGATCTAGTTTGACGCTAGCTAGTGCGTCTGAATCCGTGTCCGACCGAACTTATGCATCAGTCGCACGGTCCAATTTAGTCCCTGGGCGGGCTTCGGTGGGTAACAAGGCCAAACATTCGAGCCAGTTATCCCGCCCTCTTGTGCCATCCACCACTGTCAAGGCAAAAAATAAACCTAAGCCTTCTAAAAGACGGGTGTCCAAGGGCTCTAAACCACCGCTAACCGACGCTAACGTCACACTAGTGAAACAATCACCTACTAGTCTTAGACTACCTTCACGAATGGTGTCCAATTCAGCAGGCACCCCAAGAAGGCAGGCTAAGACTATTAAGTCCGGTAAAAATGGAAAGCAACATACAAATGTTGTCGGTTCCAATGCCATAGATCAAATTATTCTGGAGCTAAACAGTCTTCGGAAAAAAATTGAATCATTACATGGCCCATCTTCGGCTCGTAAAAATAGAACTCGTAATGTTCTAGTTTTCAATCGTACCGAGCCCTTCATCAAGGAATCCAAATCTCGTAGAGATTTGGACCGCAGGTGTATCCAGGATCTCTTTCGCATGGTTGGGATGAAGCCTTCCACTCTCACGGTGCGAGTTCATCGTGTGGGTAGATGGAAGATGGACAACCGGCCTCGACCGATCCTAGTGGAGTTCAAATTTCAGGCGGATCGCGATGTGTTTTTGTCTAAGGCGGAACACATAACTAACGCCACTTTAGAAAAACTCGAAGTGAAGCCTGACAACCCTCCTTTTGATAGGAGGCAGTTCACTGTAGCTCCGACTGGAAGCCGATCGCTACTGCATCAACAACGATCGTACCGGTGCGTGCATCACCTATGATCTTGCTATCAGGTGCGCACAACGATCTGCTTAGTTTGAATGAAAAAGGAAGCCAGTCAAGCCTTTCTAGTGGCAGCTCCCATGTTATTAATAAGAGCTCAATAGTCAGGCAACGTTCCATTAGCTTGAATGGTGTAGGAAGTCCGTCAAGCCTTTCTAGTGGCAGCTCCCATGTTATAAATGAGGGCTTAATAGTTAGGCAACGTTCCATTACCGTCGTGCAAGATGCACGCGATATTGCTTCTCCTGCATTAAGCAGTACGCCAAAAAACGTGCAGCTTCCCCGGGTGCTTCGACCGAGGGCAAAGCACGACTCAGCTTAGAAGCGCGCATATCCAGTGCCACTGTGTTGTACGCTAATGTGTGCAGCATAAGAAATAAGTGGTCTGAACTTTCTCTTCGTGTAGCCGAGCTACACCCGAGGGTTATAGCGCTGTCTGAAACCTGGCTGTCTGCGGTTGATGTTGTGCCAGCTAGCATCAGCGAACAGTATCTTGTCATCAGATGCGATAGACCTGGTGATAGAAGAGGCGGAGGCGTGGCACTTTTCCTTGAATATGGTCTACACAATACGGGTCCAGGGTTATCACTCGCTATTGAAAATGTCCAAGTTGTTACCAGTGTTCTGACTTGCTACAAGTCATCACTGGCGATTGCTTGTGTTTACGTCACGCCCTGTGCAACCCTGCGAGAAATTAGTCAACTGCTTGAGATGCTTGTTTCAATCAGCCCCAAGCGTACTCATTCTCGGTGATTTTAATCTCCCAGATATAGACTGGTCAGCTCCCTCAGGGGTACTCACTGAGCAATCCGCATCTTTTCTCGATTGGATCCACTATCATGGATTACATCAGCACGTGAACAAACCCACTAGGTTCCGCGATGGATGCACTCCATCCACTCTTGACTTGATGCTGTCGTCTCAGCTAGAAGCTGTCAAGAATGTCAAGTTCCTACCCCTCTTGGCAAAAGCGACCACGTAATGTTAGGCTTCGAAGCGCTGTTGCGTTTTCACAAACCTCTTGCGCGCCCTAGACGTAATTTTAGGCGTGTTGACTGGGGCCTACTTTTACAGTCATCAAAATCTTACCTTCTGTTCTCGAGTGATTCTAGTGTAACTGAAAACTGGGACAGAATTTGCAGATTTCTTAACGGGCTACAAGACCTGCATGCTCCCCTGCAATGCGTGAATAAGCACAAGCGGCCACCCTGGTGGTCTCCCAGCGTTCATCGTTCTATTCGTAAACGTGATCGCTTATGGAGGCAATATAGGCTATCGCTCACCTTTGGTTCGTGGGTCCGTTACAGAACCGCCCGAAACGCTTGTGTCAAAATGCAGCGTGTGCTCAAACAGAAGTTTGAGTTATCCTTAGCCAGGGATGCTAAATCCAACCCAAAAAGGTTTTATAGTTACGCGCAATCTAAAGGAAAAACTAGGGTAAACATCGGTGACTTAAAACTGGAGGATGGACAAGTAGCTACTAGTGACCTAGCTAAGGCGGCAGCCTTCTCAAAGTTTTTTCAGTAGCGTTCAGCGAAGGGATAATTCTTCACTCACACCGCCTGAGTTGCTCAACTTTCCATCTGGTGTCCCTGCACTAGATGATTTGTCCTTTAATGAGGCGGAGGTGTATGGAGCTCTTATTCATGTTCGTGCTAACAAAGCTGAGGGTCCGGATCACATCCACTCAATTATGTTGAGAAATCTCGCCCCAGTGCTTGCAGAACCACTATGTGAGCTCTTCAATTCATGTTTGCACTCGGCAATGGTTCCTCGTGAGTGGAAAGAAGCCATAGTAGTACCAATACACAAAGGTGGTTGCAGGTCGATTCTTGGTAACTATAGACCAGTCAGTCTGACCAGCATTGTCTCGAAAGTATTGGAAAGACTTATACGCGACAAAATCTGCCAGCATCTCTGCCAGCATTCTCTACTTAGTGTAGCTCAACATGGATTCCTGAACGGGAGGTCTTGTTTGACTAACCTCTTGAGTTTCCTCAATATTGCTACGAAAAGGTTGGATGAAGGGAAGCCGGTCGAAGCGCTCTACCTAGATTTTAGCAAGGCTTTCGATTCCGTCAGCCACAGATTTTTAGAAACTAAGCTGGCTGCAAAAGGCATACGGGGTAGTTTACTTGCTTGGATAAAATCATTCCTGACAGGTAGGACCTTTAGAGTGCGAGTAGAATCTACGTTGTCGACCCAAACGGAGGTGATAAGTGGGGTGCCTCAGGGGTCTGTGCTAGGTCCGCTGCTCTTTCTAATTTTTATCGATGACTTGTCGCCTATTTTGGAGTGCCCGTGCTTCATTTTTGCGGATGACGTGAAGTTCATTGGTTCAACGAATGAAGATACTCTGTTGCACGACCTCGAGCGGGTCATTGACTGGTCCATACTTTGGGACCTCCCCCTGAACCTCAATAAGTGCCAACTCTTGTCTGCTCTGGTCGACAAGATCACAGTCCAGGTGTCAGGTACTCCTATTAGCGTTGATGCCACACAGCGGGTTAAGGACTTGGGTGTTCTAGTTAGAGCTGACTTTAAATGGGAGGACCAATGCGCTGTTGCAGCGCAACGTGCACGCAATGTGATTTTTCGGTTGAAGTCGGTGCTTTCCAGCAGAAGTCCCGACGTGTTCCTGCCACTTTACAAGGCGTTAGTCAGGCCGCATTTGGAATATTGTGTCCAGGCGTGGTGTCCTCACTACCATAAGGATATCATTCGACTTGAAAGCGTCCAGCGACTAGCAACACGCATGATTGAGGGTCAGCGTGGGAAAAGTTATGCTGATCGCCTTTGGGCTCTGGGTCTTTTCTCTCTTAAGCGTCGTCGTTTGAGAGGTGATTTGATTGAAACCTTTAAGATCTTAAAGGACTTGAGCGGCGTTTATCCAGATGACATCTTTACCTTAAGTCCTAAGCTGGGCACTCGCGGACACGCACTCAAGCTCGCTAAGGAACGATGTCGACTAGATTCTAGGAAAAACTTTTTCAGCTTCAGGGTGGTCAACTTCTGGAACAAGCTCCTTGAAGAACTTATCTCCTGTAGTTCCGTCTCAACTTTCAAGCAGGGTTTAGACCGTGACTGGGGTAAGTTATTCTCTGATTACATCCCATGATTACCATGCTTAGGTTGTCCTCCATTTTGCTCGCTATTCACTGTAGCAATTTAAGAGCATCTTCCTATTCTTGATTCTCCATCAGCTGACCTCTCACCGTGCTGGTGAGGAGAAACTGCCTTTTCTTTTTTCCAGCATCGTTTATTGCGCGTTGCTGTCCTACTACTATCCTACTACTACAGCGCCTGGCACCGCGATCATCAGAGATTTCAAACAGAGAAGAAAGAAAACTACCTTTTGGCAGTGCATCGATTATAGCGCGGTGCTCCTCCAACTATATTCTCCTAGTCCTACGACCACCAGAGGTTCCACACGGAGAAAAAGGATTGACCCTTTGGCAGTGGTGGGCGCTTCTCTGCAGCATTCCACCGAAAGAAATTCTGGACGCTCGATTGGCTTGTCAGCCACATACTGTCCTGTGCAAACTGAACTGA